>JAJOOR010026791.1:0-18716 GCA_036250505.1 Solanum acaule
TTAGATTGAAAATTGGGAATTTTGGTCTTTGAATCACTTTTGAAAATCTTTGATAGAACTCCTTGAATGAAAGGTTATTCAAGAATCAAGAGTTACCAAACCTTAATTATTGAAGACCCATGAAATTGAAGAAGAAATCAGTTGAAAACCCATCTTCTAGCTTGAGCTTCGTCAAGGTCTTCAATGGAGTTTTTGAGAGAATCTATTTTTGAGAAGGAAGGGTCAATTTGAAGAATGGGGTCTAATTCTAGGTTTTGGGGTTTTAACCAACTTAAAATACCCTAAAATAGGAAGAATAACCGTTTATAATAATTCCCCAAAGTACCCATACTAACCCTCACTTAGTTGGACCTTTTAAACAAGTCAAACTTGAGTTTTATTTTCGCAGATTTCGTCGGGAATCAAGTTCGCGACACGGAGGTGTTCCCACAAGTTTCTAGAAATTAAATTTCAAGATAGTAGAGTCCGCGACATGTCTGCGACGCGGACCAAACTTTTGGCCCTTGGTGGAGCTAGTCCGCGACGCGGACATGCTCCCTTTATGAGCAACTTCAAGCTGCCTTGGCAGCTTGTTTGTCCAAGGGTTGGGGTCCTCCTCGGGGACCCTTAGGGTGGTCCCGGGGAGTCGCACCCGAACGTTTTGACCCTAAAAACATTTATTAAGACACTAGGGTCACCTCCACTGATTTTAGACTCCAAACAACACATAAAAACATGAACAACATACTAGAATACACCAATACTTAAAAGACTAGTTTTCGAACGTCTTGGTCGTCCCTTGACGTTTGACTTCCAAACTCTTTAAAACTGACTAAAAGGGCTATTCTTCATTATTTTAACAAGTTATTAATGAATAAAACCCATGTGAAGCTCTGTTTTATCCTACTTCATTTTTTAGGGTTGTTACAATAATGTCGAAATTCTGGATCACTAAAAATACACAGACTATAGCACACGAAAATAGGAAAAATGGAGGCTTTACCTGCTTCAGGGATCGTTTGACCTTGAAAATGAGTCGTTTTGGCCGTCAGGGCCAACTGGCTCCATAGCTAAGGTCTTAAAGGACGTCTATGAAAAATTGAGGCAAAAATTACTTTGGAATTTCGAATCACCAAAAAAGATGGTGAACTATAGCACACAAAAATAGACAAAATGGGGAGTTTACCTGCTCCGAGGCTCGTTTGACCTTGAAAATTGGCCGTTTTGGCCGTCAGGGCCAACTGGCTCCATAGCTAAGGTCTTAATGAATGTACATGAAAAAGTTCTACAAAAATGATGTCGGAATTTCGGATCACCAAAAAAGATGATGAACTATAGCACACGAAAATAGGTAAAATGTGGGGTTTACTTACTCCGAGGTTCGTTTGACCTTGAAACTGGGTTGTTTTGTCAGTCAGGGACAACTGGCTCTATAGCTAAGGTCTTAAAGGACGTCCAAGTAAAATTTGTCCAAAAATGACGTCGAAATTCCTGATCACCAAAAAAGATGGTAAACTATAACACACGAAAATTAGCAAAATGGGGTGTTTACCTGCTACGGGGTTCGTTTGACCTTGAAAATGGGTTGTTTTTGCAGTCAGGGCCAACGAGCTACATAACTAAGGTCTTAACGGACGTCCATGAAAAATTAAGTCACTAATGACATCGGAATTCCGGATCACCAAAATAGATGATGAACATAGCACACGAAAATTGGCAAAATGGGGGGTTTACCTATTTCGATGCTCGTTTGACATTGAAAATGGGCCGTTTTGGCGGTTTGAGCAAATTGTATCCATAGTTAAGGTCTTAACGCACGTCCATGAAATTTTTAGCAAAAATGACGTCGCAGTTTTGGATCACCACAAAAGATGGTGAACTATAGGACACGAAAATTGGCAAAATGGGGGGTTTATTTATTATGGGGATCGTTTGACCTTAAAAATGGGTTGTTTTGGCTGTCAGGGCCAACTGTCTCCATAGCTAAGGTCTTAATAGACGTCCATGAATATTTATGGCAAAAATGATGTCGAAATTCTAGATCACTAAAAATCCATGGACTATAGCACAAGAAAATCGACAAAATGGGGGTTTACCTGCTCCGGGGATCATTTAACCTTGAAAATGTTCTGTTTTGGCCGTCAGGGTCAACTGGCTCCATAGCTAAGGTCTTAATGAACGTCCATGAAAAATTGCGGCAAAAATGACGTCGGAATTCTGGAACACAAAAAAGATGGTGAACTATAGCACACGAAAATTGGCAAAATGGGGGGTTTATCTACTCCGGGGATCATTTGATCTTGAAAATGGGTCATTTTTCCAGTCAGGGCCAATTGGCTCCATAGCTAAGGTCTTAATGGATGTCCAAGAAACATTTCATCAAAAATGACATCGGAATTCTGGATCACCAAAAAAGATGGTGAACTATAGCACACGAAAATTGGCAAAATTGGGGGTTTTCGTGCTTCAAGGCTCGTTTGACCTTGAAAATGGGCCATTTTGGCCATCAGGGCCAACTGTCTCCATAGCTAAGGTCTTGACGGATGGCCATGAAAAATTTCAGCAAAAATGACTTCGAAATTCAGGATCACCAAAAAAGATAGTGAATTATAGCACACGAAAATCGGTAAAATGGGGATTTTACCTACTCCGGGGATCGTTTGACCTTGAAATTTGGGTTATTTTAGCCATCAGGTCTAACTGGCTCCAAAGCTAAGGTCTTAACGGACGTCCACGAAAATTATTGGCAAAAATTACGTCGGAATTCTAGATCACCAAAATAAATGTTGAACTATAGCACACAAAAATCGGCAAACTAGGGGTTTTCATGTTTCGAGGCTCGTTTGACCTTGAAAAAGAGACGTTTTGGCCGTCAGTGACAACTAGCTCCATAACTAAGGTCTTAACAGACATCCATGAAAATTTTAGAAAAAATGACGTCGAAATTCTGGATCACCAAAAAAGATGGTGAACTATAGCACACGATAATTAGCAAAATGGGGGATTTACCTGCTCTGGCGATCGTTTGACCTTGAAAATGGAACGTTTTGGCCCTTACGGCCAATTGGCTCTATAGCTAAGGTCTTAACGGACGTTCATGAAAATTATTGGCAAAAATGACGTCAAAATTCAGGTTCACCAAAAATCTTTGGAATATAGCACACGAAAATTGGCAAAATGGGGGGTTTACTTGCTCCATGGTACGTTTGACTTAAAAATAAGTCGTTTTGGTCACCAAAGCCAACTAGCTCCAGAGCTAAGGTCTTAACGGACGTCCATGAAAAATATTGGCAAAAATGATGTTGAAATTCATGATTACAAAAAAATATGGTAAACTATTATAGCACACGAAAATAGGCAAAATGGGGGGCTTACCTTCTCCGAGGCTCGCTTGACCTTGAAAATTGAATGTTTTGGCCATCAGGGCCAACTGGCTCCATAGCTAAGGTCTTATCGGATGTCCATGAAAATTTTTGGCAAAAATGACGTCGAAATTCCGGACCACCAAAAAGATAGTGAACTATAGCACACGAAAATCGGCAAAATGGGGGGTTTACCTGCTCTATGGCTCGTTTGACCTTGAAAATGGAGCATTTTGGCCGTCAGGGCCAACTGGCTCCATAGCTAAGGTTTTAACGGACTCCTACAAAATTTTTTGGCAATAATGACGTCGGAATTCTGGATCACCAAAAAAGATGGTGAACTATATCACACGATAATCGGCAAAATAGGGGGTTTACCTGCTCCGGGGTTCCTTTGACCTTGTAATGGGCCATTTTGACCATTAGGGCCAACTAGCTCCATTGATAAGGTCTTAGCAGACGTCTACAAAAAATTTCAGCAAAAATAACGTCAGAATTTTGGATCACCAAAAAAGATGGTGACCTATATCACATGAAAATCGCAAAATGGGGTGTTTATCTACTCTGTGGCTCGTTTGACTTTGAAAATGGGCTGTTTTGGCCATTAAGGGCAACTTGATCCATAGCTAAGGTCTTAACAAACGTCCATGGAAATTTTTGGCGAAAATAACGTCGAAATTCCGGATCACAAAATAGATGGTGAACTATAGCACAGAAAAATCGGCAAAATGGGGCCGTTTTGGCCGTCATGGCCAACTGCCTTTATAGCTAAGGTCTTAACAGACGTCCATGAAAAATTTCAGCAAAAATAACGTCGGAATTTCGGATCACCAAAAAAGATGTTGAAGTACAACACTTGAAAATGGACAAATGGGGGATTTACCTGCTCCGGGGATCGTTTGACCTTGAAAATAGGTCGTTTTAGCTGTCAGGGCTAACTGGGTCCATAGCTAAAGTCTTAACGAACGTCCATGAAAAGTTTCGACAAATATGACATCGGAATTTTGGATCACCAATAAAGATGGTGAATTATAGTACACGAAAATCAATAAAATGGAGGTTTACTTGCTCCGGAGCTCGTTTGACCTTGAAAATGGGTTGTTTTGGTCGTCAGGGCGAACTTTCTCCATAGCTAAGGTCTTAACGAACATCCACTAAAAATTTTAGGAAAAATGACGTTGGAATTCTGGATCACCAAAAAAGATGGTAAACTATTAGCACACGAAAATAGGAAAAATGGGGGGTTTACCTGCTCTAGGGCTCGTTTAACCTTTAAAATAGGTTGTTTTGGTCATCAGGGCCAATTGGCTCCATAGCTAAGGTCTTAACGGACGTCCATGAAAAATTTCAAAAAAAATGATGTCAGAATTCCGGATCAATATAAAAGATAGTGAACTATAGCACACGAAAATCGGTAAAATAAGGGGGTTTACCTGCTCCGAGGATCGTTTGACCTTTAAAATGGGTCGTTTTGGCCATCGAGACCAATTGGCTCCATATGTAAGGTCTTAACGAACGTCCATGAAAAAATTTAGTCAAAAATGACATCGAAATTCTGAATTACCAAAAATCCATGAATTATAGCACACAAAAATAGGCAAAATAGGGCTTTACTTGCTCCAGGGCTCATTTGACCTTGAAAATGAGTCGTTTTGGTCGTCAGGGCCAACTGGCTCTATAACTAAGGTCTTAAAGGACGTCCATGAAAAATATGGGCAAAAATGACGTCGGAATTCTGAATCACCAAAAAAGATGGTGAAATATAGCACACGTAAATAGGCAAAATAGGGGGTTTACCTACTCCGAGGCTCGTTTGACCTTGAAAATGAGTCGTTTCGACCGTCAGGGCCAACTGGCTTCATAGCTAGGGTCTAAACGAACATCCATGAAAAAGTTTGGCAAAAATGATATCGTAATTCTGGATCACCAAAAAAGATGGCAAACTATACCATACGAAAATCGATAAAATAGGGGGTTTACCTGCTTCGAGGCTCGTTTGACCTTGGAAATATGTTGTGTTAGTTTTCAGGGCCAATTGGCTCCATAACTAAGGTATTAAAGGACGTCCAAGAAAAATTGCACTAAAAATTACGTCGAAATTCCTAATCACCTAAAAAGATAGTGAACTATAACATACGAAAATTGGCAAAATAGTGGGTTTACCTGCTACGGGGTTCATTTGACCTTGAAAATGGGTAGTTTTTACAGTCAGTGCCAACTCGCTGCATAGCTAAGGTCTTAACGGATGTACATGAAAAATTAAGGCAAAAATGATGTTGGAATTCTGAATCACCAAAAAAATGTGGAACTATAGCATATGAAAATCGGCAAAATGAGAGGTTTACTTGCTCCGAGGCTCGTTTCACCTTGAAAATGGGCTTTTTTTGGCCATCAGGGATAACTGGCTCCTCAGCTAAGGTCTGAACGGACGTCCATGAAAAAGTTTGGCAAAAATGACGTCGAAATTCCAGATCACCAAAAATTCATGGACTATAGCACATGAAAATAGGCAAAATACGGGCTTTACCTGCTCCAGGGTTCGTTGGACCTTGAAAATGAGTCGTTTTGGCCGTCAGGGCCAACTAGCTCCATAGTTAAGGTCTTAAAGGATGTCCGTGAAAAATTTAGGCAAAAATGACGTCGGAATTCCAAATCACCAAAAAACATAGTGAACTATAGCATACGAAAATAGACATATTGGGGGGTTTATCTGCTCCAAGGCTCATTTGACCTTGAAAATTGGCCGTTTTGGCTATCAGGGCCAACTGGCTCCTTAGCTAAGGTCTTAATGAATGTACATGAAAAAGTTCGGCAAAACTGATGCCGGAATTCTGGATCACCAAAAAAAATGATGAACTATAGCATACGAAAATCAATAAAATGTGGGATTTACCTGCTCCGAGGCTCGTTTGACCTTGAAAATGGGTCGTTTTGGCCGTCAGGGACAACTGGCTCCATAGCTAAGGTTTTAAAGGACGTCCAAGAAATATTTCGTCAAAAATGACGTTGGAATTCCTGATCACCAAAAAAGATGGTGAACTATAACACACGAAAATTGGCAAAATAGGGGTTTACCTGCTACGAGGTTCGTTTGACCTTGAAAGTAGGTCGTTTTTGCAGTCAGGGTCAACTAGCTATATAGCTAAGGTCTTAACGAACGTCCATGTAAAATTAAGGCAAAAATGACAACGGAATTTCGGATCACCAAAAAAGATGGTGAACTATAGCATACAAAAATTGGTAAAATGGGGGGTTTACCTGCTTTGAGGCTCGTTTGTCCTTGAAAATGGATTGTTTTGGGCATTAGAGCAAATTGGCTCCATACCTAAGGACTTAACAGACGTCCATGAAATTTTTTCGCCAAAATTACGTCGAAATTCTGAATCACTAATAAAGATAGTGAACTATAGGACACAAAAATTGGCAAAATGGGGGGTTTATCTACTACGGGGATCGTTTGACCTTGAAAATGGGTTGCTTTGGCCGTCAGGGCCAACTGGCTCCATAGCTAAGGTCTTAACAGACATCCATGAAATTTTTTGGCAAAAATGACATCGAAATTTTGGATCACCAAAATTCATGGACTATAGCACACGAAAATTGGCAAAATGGGGGTTTACCTGCTCCGAGGATCGTTTGACCTTGAAAATATTCCGTTTTGGCCTCAGGGACAACTATCTCCATAACTAAGGTCTCAACAGACGTCCATGAAAAATTGTGGCAAAAATGACTTCGAAATTTTGGATCACAAATAAAGATGGTCCGAAAATCGCCAAAATAGGGAGTTTACCTGCTCCGGGGATTGTTTGACCTTGAAAATGGGTCATTTTTGTCGTCAGGGCCAATTGGCTCCATAACTAAGGTCTTAATGGACGTCCATGAAACTTTTTGGCAAAAATGACGTCGGAATTCCGGATCACCAAAAAAGATAGTGAACTATGCACACGAAAATCGGTGAAATGGGGAGGTTACCTGCTCCGAGGCTCGTTTGACCTTGAAAATGAGCCATTTTTGCCATCAGGGCCAATTGCCTCCATAGCTAAGGTCTTAACAGATGTCTATGAAAATTTTTGGCAAAAATGACATCGGTATTATGGATCACCAAAAAAGATGGTGCACTATAGCACACAAATATCGGCAAAATAAGGAGTTTACCTACTTTGGGGATCGTTTAACCTTGAAAATGGGTTGTTTTGGCCGTCATGGCCAACTGGCTCCGTGGCTAAGGTCTTAACGGACGTCCAGGAAAATTTCGGCAAAATAGGGGGTTTACCTGTTCTGAGGCTCGTTTGACCATGAAAATGGGCCTTTTTGGCCGTCAGGGTCAATTAGCTTCATAACTAAAGTTTTAAAGGACATACATAAAAAAAATTTAGAAAAAATAACATTGAATTTCTTGATCACCAAAAAAAGTGGTGAACTATAACACACAAAAATCGGCAAAATAAGGGATTTACCTGCTCCGGGTCTCGTTTAACCTTGAAAATGGGAAGTTTTGGCCGTCAGGGCCAACTGCATCTATAGCTAAGGTTTTAACGGACGTCTATGAAAATTTTTGGTGAAAATGACGTCGGAATTCAGGATCACCAAAATTCCATAGACTATAGCACACGAAAATCGGCAAAATTGGGGGTTTACCTACTCCGAGGCACGTCTCACCTTGAAAATGAGATGTTTTGGCCGTTAGGGCCAACTGGCTCCATAACTAACGCTTTAACGGACGTCCATGAAAAAGTTTGGCAAAATGATGTCGAAATTCATGATCACAAAAAAAGATAGTGAACTATAGCACACAAAAATAGGCAAAATGGGGGGCTTACCTGCTCCGAGGCTCGTTTGACCTTGAAAATGGGCTGTTTTGGCCATCAGGGCCAACTGACTCTATAGCTAAGGTCTTAAAGGATGTCCATGAAAATTTTTGGCAAAAATGACATTGGAATTTCAGATCACCAAAAAAGATGGTAAACTATAACACACTAAAATCGGCAAAATGGCAGGTTTACTAGCTCCGGGGATCGTTTGACCTTGAAAATGGAGCATTTTGGCCGTCAGGGCCAACTGGCTCCATAGATAAGGTCTTAACGGACGTCCATAAAAAATTTCGACAACAATTATGTCGGAATTTTGGATCACCAAAAAATGGTCAACTATATCACACGAAAATTGGCAAAATGGGGGGTTTACCTGCTCCGGGGTTCATTTGACTTTGAAATGGGCCGTTTTAACCATCAGGGCCAACTGGTTCCATAGCTAAGGTTTTAACGGACATCTACGAAAAAATTTGACAAAAATTATGTCGGAATTCTAGATGACCAAAAAATATGGTGACCTATATCACATGAAAATCAACAAAATGGGGAGTTATATGATCCGGGGTCGTTTGACCTTGAAAATGTGCCATTTTGGCCATCACGGGCAACTGACTCCATAGCTAAAGTCTTAATAAATGTCCAGAAATTTTTTTGGCAAAAATAACGTCGGATTTCCGGATCACAAAATATATGGTGAACTATAGCACACAAAAATCGGCAAAATAAGGGGTTTACCTGCTTTGGGTCTCATTTGACCTTGAAAATTGGCCGTTTTGGCCATCAGGGCCAATTGGCTCCATAGCTAAGGTCTTAACGGATGTTCATGAAAAATTTCAGCAAAAATGATGTTAGAATTGCGGATCACCAAAAAAGATAGTGAAGTATAGCACTTGAAAATCGGCAAAATGGGGGGTTTTCCTCCTCCGGGGATCGTTTGATCTTGAAAATAGGTCGTTTTGGCCGTCAGGGCCAACTGACTCCATAGCTAAGGTCTTAACGAATGTCCATGAAAAGTTTTGACTAAAATGACGTCGAAATTCTGGATCACTAATAAAGATAGTGAACTATAGCACACGAAAATTGGCAAAATAGGGGTTTACCTGCTCTGGGGCTCGTTTGACCTTGAAAATGGGCTGTTTTGGCCTTCAGGGCCAACTTTCTCCATAGCTAAGGTCTTAATGAATGTCTATGAAAAATTTCAGCAAAAATGACGTCGGAATTCTGAATCACCCAAAAAGATGGTGAACTATAACACACGAAAATAGGTAAAATGAGGGGTTAACTGATCTGAGGCTCGTTTGACCTTGAAAATGGGCTTTTCTGGCCGTCAGGGCCAACTAGCTCCATAGGTAATGTATTAACGGTTGTCCATGAATAATTTTGGCAAAAATAATGTCAGAATTCTGGATCACCAAAAAAGATGGTAATCTATAGCACACGGTAATCGGCAAAATGGGGGGTTTACTTGCTTCGGGGATCGTTTCACCTTTAACGGACGTCCATGAACAATTTTGGCAAAAATGACGTCGGAATTTCGGATCACTAAAACAGATGGTGAACTATAGCACATGAAAATCGGTAGAATAGGGGTTTACTTGCTTTGAGGTTTATTTGACCTAAAAAATGGGACATTTCGGCCGTCAGGGCCAACTGTCTCCATAGCTAAAGTCTTAAAGAATGTCCATGAAATATATCGGCAAAAATGACATCGAAATTCCGAATCACCAGAAAAGATAGTGAACTATTAGCACAAGAAAATCGGCAAAATGGGGGGTTTACCTTCTATTGGGCTCGTTTAACCTTGAAAATAGACCGTTTTAGCTGTCAGGGCCAATTGGCTCCACAGCTAAAGTCTTAACGGATGTTCATGAAAAAATTCCGCAAAAATGACGTCAGAATTCCGTATCACAAAAAGAAAGGTCAACTATAATACACGAAAATCGGCAAAATAGGGGGTTTACCTGCTCTAGGGTTTGTTTGACATTTAAAATTGGTTGTTTTGGCCGTCTGGCCAACTGGATCCATAGATAAGATCTTAACGGACGTTCATTAAAAAATTTGACAAATCGATCACCAAAAATCCATGGACTAGAGCACACAATATCAACAAAATGGGGGGTTTCCCAGCTCCGAGGCTGGGTTGACCTTCGAAATGAGTTGTTTTGCCTGTCAGGGCCAACTGACTCCATAATTGAGGTCTTAACAGACAACTATGAAAATATTCGGCAAAAATAATGTCGAAATTCAGGATCACCAAAAAAATGATTAACTATATCACACAAAAATCAGCAAAATAGGGGGTTTACCTGCTCCGAGGCTCGTTGACCTTGAAAATGGGTTGTTTTGGCTAACTGACTCCATATCTAAGGTCTTAACAGACGTCCATGATAAATTTCTCAAAAAATGACGTCGGAATTCTGGATCACCAAAAATCAATGGACTATAGCACATGAAAATTGGTAAAATAGGGAGTTTACCTGCTCCGGGCATGTTCGTCCTTGAAAATGGGCCATTTTGACCGTCAGGGACAATTGTTTCCATAGCTAAGGTCTTAATGGACGTTGATGAAATATAGTGGAAATAATGACATCGAAATTCCGTATCACCAAAAAATATTGTGAACTATAACATATGAAAATAGTCAAAATGGGGGGGTTTACCTGCTCCGGGGATCGTTTGACCTTGAAAATGGGTTGTTTTGTCGTCAAGGCCAACTGCCTGCATAGCTAAGGTCTTAACGGACATTCATGAATTTTTTTGGCAAAAATGACATCGGAATTCTGGATCACCAAAAAATATGGTGAACTATAGCACTCAAAAATCGATAAAATGGGGGTGTACCTTCTCCGGGGATCATTTGACCTTGAAAATGAGATGTTATGGCCGTCAGGGCTAATTGGCTCCATATCTAAGGTCTTGACGGTTGTCCATGAATTTTTTTTGAAAAACTGACGTCGAAATTCCGAATCACCAAAAATCCATGGAATATAGCACACGAAAATCGGCAAAATGGGGGGTTTACCTGCTCCGATTCTCGTTTGACCTTGAAAATGAGCCGTTTTGGCCGCTAGGGTCAACTGGCTCCATAGCTAAGATCTTAAAGGACGTCCATGAAAAATTTAGTCAAAAATGACATTGGAATTCTGTATCACCAAAAATAATGGTGAACTATAGCACATGAAAATAGGTAAAATGGGGGGTTTACCTGCTCTGAGTCTTGTTTGACCTTGAAAATGAGCCATTTTAGGCATCAGGGCCAACTTGATCCATAGCTAAGGTCTTAATGGACGTCCACGAAAGAGTTTGGGAAAAATGATGGTGGAATTCCGGATCACAAAAAAGACGGTGAACTATAGCACACGAAAATAAGTAAAATGGGGGGTTTACCGGCTCCGAAACTCGTTTGACCTTGAAAATGGGCCATTTTGGCCGTCAGGGCCAACTGGCTCCTTAACTAAGGTCTTAAATGACGTCCAAGAAAATTTTCGCTAAAAATGACATTGGAATTCCTATTGACCAAAAAAGATGGTGAACTATAGCACACGAAAATCAGCAAAATGATGGGTTTACCTGCTTCGAGGTTCGTTTGACCTTGAAAATGGGCGGTTTTGGCCGTTAGAGAAAACTGGTTCCATCGCTAAGGTCTTAACAGACATCCATGAAAAATTTCAGAAAAATGACGTCGGAATTTCTGGATCACCAAAAAAAATGGTGAATTATAGCACATGAAAATAGTCTAAATAGGGGGTTTACCTGTTCCGGGAATCGTTTGACCTTGAAAATGGGTTGTTTTGGCTGTCAGGGACAACTAGCTCTATAACTAAGGCTTTAACGGACGTCCATGAAAAATTTCGGCAAAATTGACGTCGAAATTCTGGATCACCAAAATCCATGGACTATATCACATAAAAATCAGCAAAATGGGGGTTATACCTACTCCGAGGCTCGTTTAACCTTGAAAATGGGCTATTTTGGCCAACTTGATCCATAACTAATGTCTTAACGGATGTCCATGATAAATTTCAAGAAAAATGACGTCGAAATTCTGGATCGCCAAAAATCCATGGACTATAGCACACGAAAATTGGCAAAATGGGGGGTTTACCTGCTCCGGGGATTGTTTGACCTTGAAAATGGGTCGTTTTGGCCATCAGGGCCAACTAGCTCCACTGCTAAGGTCTTAATGGACATCTACAAAAAAAATTGGTAAAAATAATGTTGAAATTCTGGATCACCAAAAAATATGGTGAACTGTAGCAAACGAAAATCAACAAAATGCGGGGTTTACCTGCTCCGTGGCTCGTTTGACCTTAAAAATGGTACGTTTTAGCCATTAGGGCCAACTGGCTCCATAACTAAAGTCTTAACGAATGTCTATGAAAAGTTTCGGCAAAATGGGTGGTTTACCTACTTCGGGGCTCGTTTGACCTTGAAAATGGGTCGTTTTTGCCGATAGGGCCAACTGGCTTCATAGCGAAGGTCTTAACGATCGTCCATGAAAAATTTCAGCAAAAAATGACATCAAAATTTTGGATCACCAAAAAAGATGGTGAACTATAACATACGATAATCAGCAAAATGGGGGGTTTACCTGATGCAGGGAACGTTTGACCTTGAAAATGGGCCGTTTTGACCGTAAGGGCCAACTGGCTCCATAGCTAAGGTCTTAACGGACGTCCATGAATTTTTTTGTAAAAATAACGTCAAAATTCTAGATCACAAAAAAAAAATGGTGATCTATAGCACACGAAAATTAGCAAAATGAGGGGTTTACCTGCTTTGGGGCTTGTTTGACCATGAAAATGGGCCGTTTTGACTGTCAAGGGCAACTAGCTTCATAGCTAAGGTCTTAACGGACGTCTACTAAAAATTTTGGCAAAAATAATGTCGGAATTCTGGATCACCAAAAAATATTGCGAATTGTAGCACACAAAAATTGACAAAATAGGGAGTTTACCTGCTCTGGGGGTCGTTTGACCTTGAAAATGGGCCGTTTTGGTCATCATGGCCAACTGGCTCCACAACTAAGGTCTTAACAAACATCCATGAAAAAATTCAGCAAAAATGACGTCGGAATTTCGGATCACCAAAACAAAATGGTGAACTATAGCATACGAAAATTGGCAACTTGGGGGGTTTACCTACTCCGGGGATCGTTTAACCTAGAAAATGGGCCATTTTGACCGTAAGGGCTAACTAGCTCCATAACTAAGGTCTTAAACGGACGTCCATGAAAATTTTCAGAAAAATGACATCGAAATACCGAATCACCAAAAAAGATACTGAACAATAGCACACGAAAATAAACAAAATGGGGGTTTTACCTGCTCCAGGCTCGTTTGACCTTTAAAATGGGCAGTTTTGGCCGTCTGGGCGAATTGGCAACATAGCTAAGGTCTTAAAGAACGTACATGAAAATTTTCATCAAAAATGACATCGGAATTTCGGATCACCAATAAATATGGTGAACTATAGAACACAAAAATCGGCGAAATGGGGGATTTACCTACTCCGGGGATCGTTTGACCTTGAAAATGGGTCGTTTTCGCCGTCAGGGCCAACTGACTCCATATCTAAGGTCTTAACGAATGTTCATGAAAAATTTTGGCAAACGTTAGAATTTCAAATCACCGAAAAAGATGGTAAACTATATCAACCTAAAATAGGCAAAATTGGGGGTTTACCTACTCCGAGGCTCATTTGACCTTGAAAATGGGATTTTTTGACCGTCAGGGATAACTTGCTCCAGAGCTAATGTCTTAACGGACGTCCATGAAAAATTTCGACAAAGATGACATCGAAATTCTGGATCACCAAAAATCCACAGACTATAGCACACGAAAATAGGCAATATGGGGGCTTTACCTACTCCAGGGCTCGTTTGACCTTGAAAATCATCCGTTTTGGCCGTCAGGGCCAACTAGCTCCATAACTAAGGTCTTAAAGGGCATCCATGAAAAATTTAGGCAAAAATGACGTCGAAATTCTGAATCACCAAAAAATATGGTGAACTATAGAACACGAAAATAGGCAAAATGGGGAGTTTACTAGCTCCAAGGCTCGTTTGACCTTGAAAATTGGCCGTTTTGGCTATCAGGGCCAACTGGCTCCATAACTATGGTCTTAATGAATATCCATGAAAAAGTTGGGCAAAAATGATGTCGGAATTCCAGATCACTAAAAAAGATGATGAACTGTAGCACACGAAAATCGATAAAATGTGGGGTTTACCTGCTCCGAGGATCATTTGACCTTGAAAATGGGCCATTTTGGTCGTCAGGGCAAACTGGCTCTATAACTAAGGTCTTAAAGGATGTCCAAGAAAATTTGGCCAAAAATGACATCGAAATTCCTGATCACCAAAAATAATGGTGAACTATGACACACGAATATTGGCAAAATGTAGGGTTTACCTGCTACGGGGTTCGTTTGACCTTGAAAATGGGTCCTTTTTGTAGTCAGGGCTAACTGGCTACATAGCTAATGTCTTAACGGACGTACATGAAAAACTAAGGCAGTAATGACATCGGAAATTATATCCATAGCTAAGGTCTTAACAGACGTCTATAAATTTTTTTGGCGAAAATAACGTCGGAATTCCAGATCACCAAAAAAAATGGTGAACTATAGGACATGAAAATTGGCAAAATGGGGGGTTTTTCTATTATGGGGATCGTTTGACCTTTAAAATGGGTTGTTTTGGCCGTCAAGGCCAACTGGCTCCATAACTAAGGTCTTAACAAACGTCCATGAAATTTTTTGGCACAAATGACGTCGAAATTGTGGATCACCAAAAATCCATGGACTATAACAGAGGAAAATTGGCAAAATGGGAGTTTACCTGCTCCGGGGATCGTTTGACTTTGAAAATGTTTTGTTTTGGCCGTTAGAGTTAACTTGCTCCATAGCTAAGGTCTTAACGGATGTCCATGAAAAATTTCAGCAAAAATGACTTCGAAATTCAGGATCACCAAAAAAGATAGCGAACTATAGCACACGAAAATCGGCATAATGGGGAGTTTACCTGCTATGGGTTCGTTTGACCTTGAAAATGGGTAGTTTTGGCAGTCAGGGCCAACTGGCTACATAACTAAGGTCTTAACAGACGTATGAAA
This sequence comes from Solanum acaule, assembly GCA_036250505.1. Lineage (NCBI taxonomy): Eukaryota > Viridiplantae > Streptophyta > Magnoliopsida > Solanales > Solanaceae > Solanum > Solanum acaule. The sequence continues at coordinate 15,268 of JAJOOR010026791.1, forward strand.
AATTAAGGCAAAAATGACATCGAAATTTCGGATTACCAAAAAATATGGTGAACTATAGCACACGAAAATTGGCAAAATGGGGGGTTTACTTTCTCCGAGGCTCGTTTGACCTTGAAAATGGGACATTTTGGCCGTCAGAGCAAATTAGCTCCAAAGTTAAGGTCTTAACAGATGTCCATGAAATTTTTTGGCAAAAATGACGTCGGAATTCCAGATCACCAAAAAAGATGGTGAACTATGGCATACGAAAATTGGTATAATGAGAGGTTTACTTGTTTCGAGGATTGTTTGACCTTGGAAATGGGACGTTTGGCCGTTAGGGCCAACTGGCTCCATAACTAAGGTCTTAACGGACGTCATGAATTTTTTTGGCAAAAATGACGTCATAATTCAGGATTACCAAAAATTCATTGACTATAGCACATGAAAATCCACAAAATGGGGGATTACCTGCTCCGGGGATCGTTTGACCTTAAAAATAAGACGTTTGGCGCCGTCAGGGACAACTGGCTCCATAGCCAAGGTCTTAACGGACGTCTGTGAAATTTTTTGGCAAAAATGACGTCGAAATTTTGAATCACCAAAAAAGATTGTGAACTATAGCACACGAAAATAGGTAAAATAGGGGGTTTACCTGCTCCGAGGTTCATTTGACCTTGAAAATGGGTCGTTTTCGCCGTCAGGACCAACTGGCTCCATAGCTACGGTCTTAACGAACGTCCGTGAAAATTTTCAGCAAGAATGATGTCGAAATTTCGTATCACCAAAAATCCGTGGATTATAGCACATGAAAATTGGCAAAATAGGGTGTTTACCTGCTCCGGGGACCGTTTGACCTTGAAAATGGGCCTTTTTGGCCGTCAGGGCCAACGGGCTCCATAGCTAAGGTCTAAGCGAACGTCCATGAAAAGTTTTGGCAAGAATCACGTTGGAATTCCGAATCACAAAAAAGATGGTGAACTATAGCATACAAAAATAGGCAAAATGGGGGGTTTACCTGCTCCTAGGCTCGTTTGACCTTGAAAATGGGCTTTTTTGGCCGTTAGGGATAACTGTCTCCATAGCTAAGGTTTTAACGGACGTCTATTAAATTTTTTGGCAATAATGACATCGGAATTCCAAATCTCAAAAAAAGATAGTGAACTATAGCACACGAAAATCAACCAGATAGGGGGCTGCTCCGGGGATCATTTGACCATGAAAATGGGTTGTTTTGGCCGTCAAGGCCAACTTGCTCCATATCTAAGATCTTAACAGACGTCCATGAAAAATTGTGGCAAAAATGACGTCGGACTACTGGATCGCCAAAAAAGATGGTAAACTATAGCACACGAAAATTGGCAAAAAAGGGGTTTACCTGCTCTGGGGCTCATTTGACCTTGAAAATGGGCCGTTTTGACCATCAGGGCCAACTGGCTCCATAGCTAATGTCTTAATGGACGGCTACGAAAAATTTCGATAAAAAAGACATCAAAAATTCGGATCACCAAAAATGATGGTGACCTATAGAACACGAAAATTGATAAAATTAGGGGTTTATATTCTCCGTGGCTCGTTTGACCATGAAAATTGGTAGTTATGGCCGTTAGGGCCAACTGGCTCCGTAGATAAGGTCTCAATGAATGTCCATTAAAATTTCGGCAAAAAATACGTTGGAATTTTGGATCACAAAAAAGATGGTAAATTGTAGAACACAAAAATCGGTAAAATGGGGGGTTTACCTGCTCCGGGTTTTGTTTGACCTTGAAAATAAGTCGTTTTGGACGTTAGAGTCAACTGATTCCATAGCTAAGGTCTTAACGAATGTCCATGAAAAATTTCAGCTGAAATGAAGTTGGAATTCCGGATCACCAATAAAGATAGTGAACTATAGCACACAAAAATCTATAAAATGGGGGGTTTACCTGCTCCGAGGCACGTTTGACCTTGAAAATAGGTCGTTTTGGCTGTCAGGGCAAACTGGCTCCATAACTAAGGTCTTAACATACGTCCAGGAAAAATTTCAGCAAAAATGACATTCGAATTCCGGATCACCAATAAAGATAGTGAACTATAGCTCACGAAAATTGGCAAAATAGAGGGTTTACCTGCTTCGGAGTTCGTTCGACTATTAAAATGGGTTGTTTTGGCCGTCAGGGCCAACTTGTTCTATACCTAAGGTCTTAACGAACGTCCAATGAAAAATTTTGGCAAAAATGACGTCGAAATTCTGGATCACCAAAAAAGATGTTGAACTATAGCACACGAAAATAGGCAAAATAAGGGTTTACCAGTTCCGAGGCTCGTTTAACCTTGAAAATGGACTTTTTTGGTCGTTTGGGCCAACTGGATTCATAGCTAAGGTCTTAACGAATGTCCATGAAAATTTTTGACAAAAATAATGTCGGAATTCTGGATCACCAAAAGAGATGGTGAACTAGCACACGAAAATTGGCAAAATGGGGGATTTACCTGCTCTGAGGCTCGTTTGACCTTTAAAATGGGCCGTTTTGGCCGTCATTGCCAACTGGCTCCACAGCTAAGGTCTTAACGGTCGTCCATGAATTTTTTTGGCAAAAGTGACATCGAAATTCTGGATCACCAAAAAAGAGGGTGAACTATAACACATGAAAATCAGCAAAATGGAGGGGGTTACCTGCTCCGAGGCTCGTTTGACCTTGAAAATGGGCTTTTTTGGCCATCAGGGACAATTGGCTCCATAACTATGGTCTTAACGGATGTCCATGAAAAATTTTGGTAAAAATGACGTCGGAATTTCGTATCACCAAAAAAGATGGTGAACTATAGCACACGAAAATCGGCAAAATGAGGGGTTTACATGCTCCGGGGTTCGTTTAACCTTTAAAATTGGCCGTTTTGATCGTCGGGCCAACTGGCTCCATAACTAATGTCTTAACGAACGTCCATGAAAAATTCCAAAAAAAATGACATTGGAATTCTGGATCACCAGTAAAGATAGTGAACTATAGCACACGAAAATCGGCAAAATAAGGGGTTTACCTGCTCCGGGCTCGTTCGACCTTTAGAATGGGCCGTTTTGGCCGTCAGGGCCAATTTGCTCCATAGCTAAGGTGTTAACGAACGTCCATGAAAGATTTCGGCAAAAATGACATTGCAATTCTGGATCTCCAAAAAAGATATTGAACTACAGCACACGAAAATAGGCAAAATGGGGGGTTTACCTGCTCTGAGGCACATTGAACCTTGAAAATGGGATTTTTTGGCTGTCTGGGCCAACTGGCTCCATAGCTAATGTCTTAACGAACGTCCATGAAAATTTTGACAAAAATGACGTCGTAATTCTAGATCACCAAAAAATATGGTGAACTAGAGCACACGAAAATTGACAAAATGGGGGGGGGGGGGGAGGGTTTACCTGTTTCGGGGCTCTTTTGACCTTTAAAATGGACCGTTTTGGCTGTCAGGGCCAATTGGCTCCATAGGTAAAG
>JAJOOR010026792.1:0-13513 GCA_036250505.1 Solanum acaule
AAGTGTGTTAGGTAGCTAACTCAAAGGGCTTTCCATGGATATGTTATTGGCCACCCAATAATTTGTGTGCTAGGAGATATGACCCTCCAAAGTAGACCCTCGAAAAAGGCTTCACTTGGAAATTTCAGATTTTGATACGATTGCTCTAAAATTTGGGTTAGACCCATTTCCCACTCAATTTGACCCCCTAAACAAGAATATGAAGTCGGATTTTCGAAAAACGAAACGGATTTTTTTTTATATATAGCTAAACAAGTTTCCCGTAACTTTCGAAGCACATTTTTAAGAACTTTTTGGGTCATTTCAGCCAGGGGCACCAGTTCTTCCCATTCCTTCCCCATCTTTCCATACTAGTTCCTTAGCAACGCACCTATGTTTTCTAGTTGATTCCAACACTCTAAGGTACGTCCAAACATCATAAAGTGATCCATAACATGAGATCATGAACCTTGAATCCATAATCCAATTCAAGAAAAGTTAAGATCAAAGTCAAGAGAAGTAAGAGTCAAGTCAAGAAGAGTTCTTAGAGTTTTCCAAATATTTTAACTTTGTTTTAAGACTTAAAGTTCAAATTGAGTAAAGAGTAAAGAGTAATGATTGAAGTTCATTTCTTCAAAGAAGTATATGGGGACTATGTATTCCCAAAGAGTTTAAAATGTTTTCTACATTTAAACAAGAAAGGAAACCTTGATTTCCAAAGAGCCTTTGAGCTAGTTTTCTGTAAAGAGTAAACGCTTTCACAATTAAGCAAGAGGGGAAACTTTGATTTCCAAGGTTGCCTTTGAGCTAAGTTTTTGAGCAATTATTTCAAATCACAGGAAGAAGTATGTTTTTAAACATAAGAGCTACTATCATATTTTGGGAGTAGTATTGAATATCGATATGGAGGAGAGTTCAGACAACTCACAACCCCCATAAACCATGTAGCCATCATGGGTAGAAAATGGTTATACTTTTTAGATGATTCCTTTAGTGTTTTTTAGCATAGACTAGTGGATCCACTTAGTAGTTCAGGTTTTATACCCTCGGCAAGGTATAGGACGGCCCTGGCAGCATAAGGCAGAACACTGTATCATCACAATAGCTCTTAAGTGATAGTTGTCGGTTAGAGAAACTCCTACATCAATGTTATTTTGTATTTTTATATACATCTCAGAGTTTTAATTATATCTTTGCATACACATCAGAGTTACTATTGTATTTCCAAATACACAGAGTTGATATCCATGTTTTGAAAAGCTTTTCTTTATATTGCACTTGTTTTATACTGATTTATATTGAAATGAGTTCAGTTAAGTTTGAGTTGAGTTGAGCCGAGCCAGGTAAGTTCTTCAGTTCCTTTCAAGCTTATGTCTTGTTTTAGAATTCCCCTCGTATACTCGTACATTCAATGTACTGATGCCATTTGGCCTGCATCTTTATATGATGCAGACACAGGTAACCAGGATCAGCATCCAGCATATCGTTGATCCAGTGAGCACTCAAAGTCTTGTGGTGAGCCTCCTTGATTTTTGGAGGATCCCTTTTATTGCTTTCAATATTATTATTAGTTCATTAGAATGTCGTGGGTCTTGTCCTAACATCTATCTCAGTTGTTTAGAGGCTTCATAGACAGTCAAATGTTAGTTCTTTAGTCTTTTCATTTCATTATCTTATGTTGAGACTTTAGTTTGCCTTATTGGCTAATTGAATGTTTTCTTTATAACATTCTAAATTTTATAAGTGTTATCTTTGATAAGTTAAGTCTTCCGTTGAGTAAGTAAGCCAGGCCAAGGGTTCGCTTGGGGGCCAACAATGGTTCTCAAGTGCCAGTCCCGCCCAGGGTGTAGGCTCGGGTCATGACAAACTTGGTATCAGAGCACAGAGTTCAAGAGTCCTAGGGAGTCTATGAAGCCGTGTCTGTAGAGTCCTAGTTATCGGTGTAAAGCGCGCCACATCTATAATTAGGAGGCTGTAATACTTAGGAAATTACCTCACTTCTTTCACACTCATTTCGTGTGTTAGAGTTTGTTCTCTAAGAAGTTTCTTCTAACTCATGCTTACGCGTGTCATTCATATCATGCCTCAATGAAGAGCTGTCTGAGGTCGTCCGGCTAGAAGGAATGTTGAACCACAGGAACAAGGGGTACCTAATGCATCGGAAGTGCAACCCCAAGAGAGGTCACCAATGCCGAATTCCGTGAAGCTATCCGAATGTTGAGCCAAGTTGTGACCAACCAAGCTGGATAACAGAGAGGGAATAGTCAGGAAGTGGCTGATACTTCAAGGATCCGAGAGTTCTTATGGATGAATCCTCCAAGCTTCACATGTTCTAGTGTTACTGAGGATCGTGAGAATTTTATGGAAGAGCTTCAGAAAGTTTTCAAAATCATGCATGTTGTGGATACTAAGAGGGTGGAACTAGCTGCATACCAGATGAAGGGTATCACTAGTATATGGCTCGATCAATGGAAGAAGAACTGAGCTGAGGATGCACCACCTACGAGTTGGGCTTGTTTTGAGGAGGTCTTCTTTGGGAGATTTTGCCCTCGAGAACTAAAAGAGGCTAAGGTATGAGAGTTCCTCACACTCAAGTAGGATTCCTTGAGCATTCATGAGTATAGTCAGAGGTTCACACAACTTTCCCAGTATGCTTCGGAGATGATTGTTGACATGAGGATCAGAATGAGTTTATTTGTTGTTGGGCTGTCTCGTCTGTCGAGTAAGGAAGGTAAGGCTGCAATGTTAATAGGTGACATGGATATAACAAGGTTGATGTTCTATGTGCAGCAGGTTGAGGTAGAGAAGTTGAAGGATAGAGAAGAGTTCAAGAATAAGAGAGGTAAGACAGGGAATGAGTCTGGACAGCAGAAGAGTAATGCCAACCGGTCATCTTTCCAACAGAAACATAAGGGACCTGCTCCATCATCTGCTAGTGCACCTGCACCTGCACCTATGAACAAAAGTGAGTACAATAGTCAAAATTTCAGAGCCAAACCTGCCTATTCTCAAGGTAGTATGGCACAAGGGGGGTAGTAAGCCTCCTGCCTGCGCTAAGTGTGGTAGGAACCACTCAGGTACTTGTCGTGAGGGCTCCACTAGTTGTTTCAGGTGTGGCCAGAATGGTCATTACATGTGAGAATGTCCAAAGAACAAGAAGGGTAACGGTAATGGGAGTAATAGATCCCAGTCTTCTTCACTTACTCCACCAGACAAAGCTGCACCTAGAGGAGCTACTTCTGGTACTGGCAGAGGAACAAACTGCCTATATGCTATCACAAGTCGCCAAGAGCAAGAGCATTCGACAGATGTTGTTACTGGTATGATCCAAGTCTTTCACTTTACTATTTATGCTTTGCTAGACCGAGTTTATCCTTTGTAACTCCGTATGTTGCAATGAATTTTGATGTTATTCCTAAGCAACTTTGTGAACCCTTCAGTGTTTCTACACTTGTGTGTGAGTCTATTCTACCAGTCTATCGTGATTGTCTCGTTTTCGTCAATCACAAGAGTACCATGACTGATTTAGTTGAGCTAGACATGGTAGATTTTGATGTCATTCTTGGTATGAACTAGCTATATGCATGTTATTCCTTAGTTGATTGTAGAACTCGAGTTTTCAAGTTCCAGTTTCCAAATGAGACAGTCTTAGAGTGGAAAAGTAGTTCAGCAGTGCCTAAGGGTCGTTTCATTTTGTACCTTAAGGCAAGGAAGTTAGTTTCTATGGGATGTGTCTATCACTTAGTCCAAGTTAATGACTCTAGTGTTAAGATACCTCCTATTCAGTCTGTTTCAGTAGTAAACGAGTTTCTAGAAGTCTTTCCAGATGATCTTCCCGGAGTCCCTCCTGAGAGATATAGACTTCGGTATAGACTTTCTTCTAGATACTCGTCATATATCTATTCCGCCATACAATGGCACCAACAGAATTAAAAGAGTTGAATGTGGAGTTGAAAAACCTCCTAGATAAGGGTTTTATTCGATCAAGTGTCTTACCTTGGGGCACTCCGGTCTTGTTTGTGAGGAAGAATGATGTTTCCCTTAGGATGTGTATATTACCGCCAGTTGAACAAGGTTACCATCAACAATAAGTATCCTCTTCCAAGGATTGATGATCTTTTCGATCAACTTCAGTGTGCCACCTGTTTCTCTAAGATAGACCTCAGATATGGCTACCATCAGTTAAGAGTAAGGGAATGTGATATTCCAAAGACAGCATTCAGGACCCGTTATGGTCATTATGAGTTCTTAGTTATGTCCTTTGGTTTGACCAATGCGCCTGCAACATTCATGGACCTTATAAATAGAGTATTCAAACCTTATTTAGATATTTTTGTTATCGTATTCATTGATGACATACTAACCTATTCAAGGAATGAAGAATATCAAGCTAGTCATCTCAGAATAGTTCTCCAAACTTTAAAGGATAGAGAGTTATATGCCAAGTTCTCTAAGTGTGAGTTTTGTCTTGAGTCTGTGGTATTCTTATGCCATATTGTGTCTGGAGAGGGAATTAAAGTTGATACCTAGAAAATAGAGGCAGTGCAGAATTGGCCTAGACTCACATCTCCAACTGATATTAGGAGTTTCTTGGGGTTGGCTGGATATTATAGAAGGTTCGTAGAGAGGTTCTTGTCTATTTCGTCTCCTTTGACCAAGTTGACTCAGAAGACAGTTAAGTTTCAATGGTTTGAAGCTTGTGAGAAAAGCTTTTAGGAATTGAAAAAAAGGTTGACTACTCCCCCAGTATTGACCTTACCAGAAGGCACGCAATGCTTTGTTGTATATTGTGATGCGTCTAGAGTTGGTTTGGGTTGTGTGTTAATGCAGAATGGAAAAGTTATAGCTTATGCCTCCAGACAGTTGAAAGTTCATGAGAAGAATTACCCAACCCATGACCTAGAATTGGTTGCCGTAGTATTTGCTTTGAAAATTTAGCGCCATTATCTTTATGGTGTTCATGTGGATGTGTGCACCAGTCATAAGAGTCTTCAGTATGTGTCAGAAAGAGCTTAATCTCAGACAAATGAGGTGATTAGAATTACTCAAGGATTATGACATGAGTATTCTTTATCACCCATGTAAGGCTAATGTTGTTGCTGATGCTTTAAGCAGTTTGTCTATGGGTAGTACCACCCATGTTAAGGAAAAAAAGAGAGAGTTAGCAAAAGATGTAAATAGAATTGCACAATTGGGAGTTCGACTAATGGATTCCACTGAAGGAGGAGCAGTGGTGATGAATGAGGCTGAATCATCATTAGTGTCAGAAGTAAAAGAGAAGCAAGACCAAGATCCTATTTTGCTTGAATTAAAGGCAAATGTTCATAAGCAAAAAGTTTTGGCTTTTGAACAAGGGGGAGATGACATATTGAGATATCAAGGTAGGTTGTGTGTACCAAGGATGGATGAACTCCAAGATAGGATCATGGAGGAAGCTCGTAGCTCCAGATATTCCATTCATTGAGGTTCCATAAAAATGTATCATGATTTGAGAGAAGTTTATTTGTGGAGTAGTATGAAGAAGGGCATTGCAGAGTTTGTTGCGAAGTGTCCGAATTACCAACAAGTTAAAATAGAGCACCAAACGCCCGGTGGTATGGCTTAGAATATAGAACTTACGGAATGGAAGTGAAAGATGATTAATATGGATTTCATCACAGTTTTATCAAGGTCTCACATGCAACATGATTCGATTTGGGTGATTGTTGATAGAATGACAAAATTAGCCCACTCTTACCGGTAAAGACTATCGATTCAGCAGAGGACTATGCCAAGTTGTATCTTTAATAAGTGGTTAGACTTCATGGAGTTTCGGTCTCCATTATTTCAGATAGAGGTGCGCAATTTACTGTACAGTTTTGGAAGTCATACCAAAAAGGCTTGGGTTCAAAGGTAAACTTAAGTACTGCCTTTCATCCTCAGACAGATGGGCAGGCAGAGCGTACTATTCAGACCTTGGAGGATATTTTGAGGGCTTGTGTGATTGATTTCAAAGGTAATTGGGATGATCACCTACCTCTTATTTAATTTGTTTATAACAACAGTTACTACTCTAGCATCCAAATGGCTCTTTATGAAGCTCTTTATAGGAGAATATGAAGATGTCCTATTGGATGGTTTGAAGTTGGTGAAGCTGGGTTGATAGGACCAGATTTAGTTCATCAGGCTATGGAGAAGGTGAAGGTGATTCAAGAGAGGTTGAAAACGGTGTAGAGTCATCAAAAATCCTACACCGATGTTAGGAGGAGGGAGTTAGAGTTTAAAGTAGATGATTGGGTCTACTTGAAAGTATCACCCATGAAGGGTGTTATAAGATTTGGTAAGAAGGGGAAGCTTAGTCCCCGGTATATTGGCCCTTATAGAATATCCGAAAGGGTTGGTAATGTAGCTTATGAGTTAGAGCTACCACAAGAGTTAGCAGCGGTTCATCCGGTATTTCACATCTCCATGTTGAAGAAGTGCATGGGAGATCCTTTATTGATCATACCAACTGAAGATATTGGGATCAAGGATAGCTTATCTTATGAAGAGATTTCGGTCCAGATTCTAGATCGCCAAGTTTGCAAGTTGAGAACAAAAGAGGCAGCATCAGTGAAAGTTCTTTGGAGGAACAAGTTTGTTGAGGAAGCTACTTGGGAAGCCGAGGAAGATATGAATAAGAGATATCTACATCTCTTCGAATCCGGAGAAATTCCAGACCAAGGTATTAATTCTCTTCTTAGTACTCTTTCATTTATAAGTTAGCATGTTGTAATTGCATTGCTTGTTGGGTGTTTGAGCTGAATGTTGCATGTTACACCCTTAGCCTACTAAGAGTAAGCTCATTCGAGGACGAATGTTCCCAAGGAGGAGATATTGTAACATCTCGCAAATTGAAATAGCTAGGAAGAAGTTCTGAATTGGAAATAGTCATTTTTGGAAAGAATATAAAAATCTGAAAATTTTGTTAATTATGTTAGATGAGTTTTTGGTCAACTTCAAATGACCATAACTCCTAACTCAGGATGAGTTAGGTGTTTTTCCAGATATCGTAGGAAATATCCTGGAATAATCTTTCCAACACCACTGAGTTTTTACGATTCCGAGTTCGTATAAGTGAGATATGCCCATTTGAAGTTGGGTTGTTCAAATAAGAAAAATCTAATCCGGATTTTTGAAGAGAATTATGGTATTTTCCATACCCCATGACTTAATTTCGTTTATTGGTAATTAATTGGGGTCTAAACTAATAGGATTCAGTTTACGCTTTTACGATATTGAGTTAGGGTTTTAGAAAAGAGAAACGAGGAGAAGGAGCAAGAATCATCAAGTTCTTCAAGAATGGCTTGTGGATTTCGTCAAAGGGTGATCCCTATGAGGTATGTGAGATCACATAGCATTGGATTAGTCCACCCACGCACCAATCATGATTTATTTCAGTGAATTTAAGTTCTTCAAAGCTTAGAAATTGAGTACTTGATGGGCTTGTTGAAGTTCTATTAAATTCTTGATTGGTTGAAATTGTTGAGGAGTTGTTTGATTCGAATCCATGATTTAGGTGTCAATTCAATTAGAATCTTTCATATATTGATGGTATAGTTGGTTCTAAGTGTTTGGGGAAAGAACCAAGTCGAATTAGAGGGTTTAGAGATGAAAAACGAAGAAGAAAAGTTGGGGAGCACCTGGGTAGGGTCCTGGGGCGCCGACCCTTTCATAGCCTCAAGAAGAGGCCTCTGAATTTACCTCTGGGGCGCCCCGCCAGCTAGAGCGGCCCAAGTCACTCTCTGAATTTAAAGGTCTAGTGCCCCACGCCTCTCTGAGCCCCAGGGACGCCAGTTCTTCCCATTCCTTCCCTATCTTTTTGTCCTAGTTCCTTAGCAATGTACCTATGTTTTCTAGTTGATTCCAACACTCTAAGGTATGTCTAAACATCATGGAATCATCCATACCATGAGATCATGAACCTTGAATCCATAATCCAATTCAAGGAAAGTTAATATCAAAGTCAAGAGAAGTAAGAGTCAAGTCAAGAAGAGTTCTTAGAGTTTTCCAAAAGTCTTTTCCAAATGTTTGAACTTTGTTTTAAGACTTAAAGTTCAAGTTGAGTATCATCAAATACTTTAAGTTCTTAAACTTTTGGATAGAACAGGACAGTTTCATGAATATTGTTAAGGAAACATGGTGTAAAGAGATTCAAGGTAACCCAGTGTGGAGGGTCCAGAACAAACTCAAAGATCTTTCCAAGGCTCTCAGAGAAACTATTGGTGATGTTTTTGAAGTTGTCAAGAAAATGGAAGATCATAATCGACTTATCTAAGAACAATATGAGATGGATGACTCAGATCATAATCGAATCCTTCTCCATAAAGCTCAAGCCGAATATATCAAGTGGTTCAAACTGCAGGAATATATTTTGAGGCAAAAGGCCAAGGTCAAGTGGGCTGAAGAAGGAGACACTAACTCCAAATATTTTTATAGTTTAATCAAAGGGAAAAGGGGATGATCTCAGATACTAAGATTTAAAGATTCTACTGGACAATGGATGGAAAACGCTAATCAAATTGCTCAAGCAGCCATTGATCATTTTAAGAATCTTTTCACTCGCAATGATGATACCAGAGATACCAACAATAATCTACTGAACCACTTAAACAGATTGGTCACAGAGGGTGATAATGAATTGTTGGAGTCTATCCCGACTGAGGATGAGGTTAGAAATGCTATATTTTCCATGGATCCTAATAGTTGTGCTGGGCCTGATGGATACAATGGTCTATTTTTCCAGTCTACTTGGGATATTATTAAGTATGATAGTCTAGACTATGTGAGTTTCTTTTTCACAGGTGCCAATCTATCCAGGTTCTTTACTCACACATGTCTAGTCTTGATTCCAAAAGTGAAAGCACCAAACGATCTTTCTCAATTCAGACCTATTAGTCTGAGTAACTTCACCAACAAAATCCTGTCTAAGATTTTGACTCTAAGAATTGCTCATATCCTTCCTAGGATAATATCTGAGAATCAATCAGGTTTTATCAAAGGAAGGTTAATTACTGAGAATATCTTACTTGCTCAAGAAATAGTTCATGGCATTAAAGGTGACGAGGAAAAGGGTAACATGATTTTGAAACTTGATATGTCAAAGGCTTATGATAGAGTATCTTGGATTTTTCTTATGAATATTCTCAGAAAATTGGGATTCAACGAGCACTTCATTGAACTTATCTATAGGCTCATCTCTAACAATTGGTATTCTATAATTGTTAATAGGTTTAGACATGGTTTCTTCAACTCTTCTAGAGGGCTCAAGCAAGGTGATCCTCTCTCCCCAGCTCTATTTGTTATTGGAGCCGAGGCACTCTCCAAAGGCCTTAATCAACTTAATCACAGAGATGATTTCAAAGGATTTTCTATGAGCATGAATGGGCCTCAAGTCAATCACTTATGTTATGTTGATGATATGATCTTGTTTTCCTCCATCAACAAGAAATCTATCAAGCTTATCACGAGAGAACTGAAGAAGTACCAAGATTCCTCTGGTCAGGAAATCAACAAGGATAAAAGTTGGTTTTATCACTTATCAAAATGTCCAGTACATAACTAACAAGTAAATCAAGACGTGGACTGGATATAATCATTCTACTTTTCCCTTTCACTATTTGGGGTGCCCTATCTATACTGGTAAGAAGAAAAATAGTTTGTTCATTGATTTGGCTACTAAAGTCATCAATAAATCTAGTGGATGGCAGAATAACTTCCTCTCTCCAGGTGGTAAGGCTCTTATCATTAAGCATATTTTACAATCCCAAACGCTTCATACCTTTGCAGCTTTTGAACCTACAAAGACTATTCTTTATCAAATTGAGGACTATTTTTCAAATTTTTTTTGGGGAAACAGAGACGGTAAGAACAAACATCATTGGTCTTCATGGAAAAATATGTGTTATCCTACTGAAGAAGGTGGTTTGGGCTTTAAAAGACTTTATGAAATTTGCAAGGCCTTTACTGCCAAGAGATGGTAGAGGATGAAGACCATGAATAACTTGTGGTCCAACTTTATGAAGGCCAAATATTGTCCTAGAACCAATTTGGTGGCCAAAGTTATTAACTCAAAAAATTCCAATGCTTGGAGAAATTTGCTTTATGTTAGACCAATTGTGGAACAAAGTATCAAACGGGAAATCAACGAAGGTAATGCATATTTCTAGTGGGATAACTGGCCTAATAAGGGTCCTTTAGCCAATAGAGTCTGATTACAAAGAAAACCTGGCAGCAACACGGTGAGACAATTTTTCCAAGGTAATCGATGGGATCGAGACTCTCTTAGGAAGTTTCTTCCTAAGAATCTGGTGCAAGAAGTGGTTCAAATTGATATTGGAGATATGAGAGATAGCGAGAAGTGCATATGGACCCTAAATTCAATTGGAAATTTCTCATGCTCATCTGCCTGGAACTTGATTAGACAGAAAAAACAAAAAGAACCTATGTATATTCAGATTTAGGGAAAATAAATTCCATTTAAAGTTTCGTTCTTTATGTGGAGAGTTCTGAAAAGAAAACTTCCCATTGATAGTATTATCAGAAGTTTTGGTATTCAAATGGACATGAGGTGCTCCTGTTGTAGGGATACTCAACTAGAGACTCTTGATCACTTGTTCACTACTAGTGATTTGGTCATTAAAGTCTGGAACTATATGACCAGATCACTTGGTATTACTCATAATGCCAATACTGTGCAGGGGGTTCTTGATTATTGGTGGCAAACAAACGCTAGGAATGAAGTACACAAGATGCTTCTACACGTAACACCATTGTTTACCTTGTGGGAAATCTGGAAAACAAGGAATGCCAATAGGTATGACGGTGAAAATATCTCTCTATTCAGAATAATTAACCAAATTTTATTTAATGTGCAGGTGGCTATTTCCAAAAAATATAGCAAAATGGACAGTAAATGGGGATGGAGTACTATATGCTTGATTGCTGAAAATTATAAACCAAGAATCACTAGCATCGTGGTTTATTGGACAAGATGATATACCGTGAGTTTACGGTATTTCAAATACATTTCACTTATAAGTTATGTGTGTCTAGGGACTTTTTGTATTGGTTTTTTATGTGTTTTTATCATATTTTGTAGGAAAGTGTTCAGGCGCGGAAGTAAAGAGACATCTGAAAGAAATACAGAAAAGGACATCTACGGAGGTGATCTACGGACCGTAGGTCCATTGACGCTCCGTAGATGGTGGTCGTAGATCAGTAGGCAAGGCATGGAAGGAAAATCAGGGAAATCTGACCAAGTGTAAAACCATGGTGGCCATTGACGATCCGTAGATTGTCTATGGACCATACTGTTGATCCGTAGATTGATACTGCGAGGGTTCCAGTACCTGATTTTTGAAGATTCTAAGTATGGAGCTACAGAGAGGGATTGACGGACCGTAGATTGATCTACGGTCCGTACTGCAGCTCCGTCGTTTGCTTCAGAGAAGCTGAAAATATTTTCTAAGTCCTGGCTGATGGAAGGGACTCATGGACCGTAGATCCATTGACGGTCCGTGAGTCAGTCTCGTGGAATGAAGACGCGTGCCTGAACAAACTTTCCTTATTTTTTTCCCTTTTAATTTAGGACTTGTTTTCTATAAATAGGGCATGTAAACCTCATTTTTGAGGGTTGGAGATTATTACTTTTATTCTAGTTCTTGACTTGGGAGATTAACTGGCAATTTTAGCAATTCTTAATTTCCTAAGTTCGTTTTGAAGATTTTGGTGTTGCAATTCAAGTTGAATTTCTGGGTTTATTATTCTTCTTACGTAAGTTCATAATTCGTTATCTAAAACAATGAATTGTGTTCATATAATTATGGGTAACTAAACACCACAACTAGGGTTGTGGGAATCATGAGCGATAAACAAAGTATGAATAGTAAAAAAACAATTCTTGAATAGTGTTGGTGCATGCATTGATAATTCTTTCATTTAGAAGTTTTTTTAACGAATGCACGCGTTAGAACTCGCCTTATTGCTACTTTCCAGACCAAGGAGGTAATCAACAAAAAAAGAATTATCAACATAGATTTAGTGTGATACTATCTAATAGGCTAGTGTCGAGTGGTGCGAAGTAATAACTAAGCCAAACATCGATGTGATGTCTAATATGAGGTAAATGTAGGGTTAGTAAGTTATACACACGTAGCCGAACCAAGGTGCGGGATGAAATTCTCTAGATGCAGGACCAAGGATTTAGAGATACCTAACTTATCACTTTGCATGTAGTACACTAGGAAAGGATTGCTATTACTAAGATTACTGCGTTATAAGTTTGTGGGGAACACATATACCCTAGTTGATTCTCTCATCTTGATAACAACCAAATTTGACTTTTGTTTACTGATTAATTACTGAATTCTTACAATTTGTTTCATAAGATCCCCTCCCCCCCGTTAATTAGTTGTTTCTGGAAGTAATTTGACTAAACGAATATAATTGTTGGTTAAGGTTAAGTCTAAACCATTTTCCTCGTGGGATCGACCCCAACCTACAAGTTTGGTTCTTTACTTGATAACGATCGCTTATGCTTCTTTAAGAAAGTGTAATTTTAGCGTATCACAAGACCTCAAGGAAATATATGGAAATTGAATATAGATGGTAGCTTCATACTTGGACAAAAATTGGCTGGAATAGGAGGAATCATTAGGGAAACAAATGGAAAGATGGTCATGGCTTTTGCTAAATCAACCCAATTTTCTACTAACAACTCTTGTGAATTGCAGGCAGCTTTACATGGGATTGAATGGTGCCATGACAACTAAAATTCTCACATAATTTTGGAGATGGATAGTCGAATAGCAGTGAATATGATCAAAGGATTGACTCCAATGCTTTGGACTCTAAGGAAAACAATGAGAAAAATCCAAAAGAAGATACAAAATATGAATTGTAAGATCATCTATTGTTTCAGGGAGGCAAATTGAGTAGTTGACGCTCTTGCAAGACATGCCACTACGAGGGACATGGATTATATATTCTCAAAGGAAGAAGACATGCCCGACTCAATTGTAAGACCAATGAGAATGGACAGACTCAATCTTGCTTCATTTAGGTTCAAAAAAGAAAAACACTCGGGATGGCACTACGAACCACCTTGAATGATAGTAAGGGAAGGCATAATCCTATTGATACCATTTTTCGGGGGTGCGGAATTCATGACATTTTTGGTAGTGTGGTAGGTGAGGAATTCGTTTTATGTTTGGCCAAATATTTTATTATAATATTCTTTTGCTAAGTGTCTTAATCTTGATATCTCTTTAATATTATTTATGATATATTCTAGATATAACATATCTTGGGTTCTTAGATACATATATAAATTTTCCTTCATTAATTGTTCTAATAGTTTTATATCTTCCATAGATTCTGTCCAATATTGTAAATATTCGTAGTTCATTTTAATCTGAATTTATTTCTAAATCATACCATTCTATTCTTTCGAGGTCTAAATCATGTAGGTCTATTTCATACCATTGTTGGTTTAATATATCTTCTGATTCGTTAT
>JAJOOR010026793.1:0-11915 GCA_036250505.1 Solanum acaule
AGCTTTGATGCTTTATCGAAGACTACTGGACAGCAAGTAAAGTTAACAGAGAATGACAACGATTTGATCCAAGAAAAGCAGGTCTCACCACCTACTTTGAATAGCAAATTAAGTCCAAAAGCTCCCGTATTTGTGCCTAAATGTGTGATTGCAAAGAAGAATGAGTCAAGGGTCTTAGTGTCAAATACAATTGATTTGGGCGAGGATTTTCTTGATGAAAATGAGGAAGACAATATGCTTGATTTTGGCGAGGATTCTCTTGATGAAGATGAGGAAGATATGCTGGACATGTACTTTGATAGAGTGGCTAGGGAAGGAGATATATCACCTAGGCAACAAAGAAGTGGAAGCAACAGAAGCAAAAAGAAGGCACATGAAAGGCAACATAGTTGGGACGGTAAAATGACTGAGAAGTTTGTTCCAAGGCACCTACCAATGCAACAGGCAAAGCAGAACCATTTGACAGTATCAATAGGTTCAACAAGATCCAATAAATCCATAAAGAAAGTATGAATTATCAAGTGTTGTTGGATAGGTTTGAAGAAGAAGACAAGAGAAAAATACTTCAAGTTATTTTTGATGGGCAATCAATCTTTTTTAATTCATGCGTTTGCAATAGAAAGTTTGAGGCTGATAACTCAACTTTCTTCTTGATTGGCATATTTTTACATTATTTAAGCATCCTCATTTGTAATATCATCATGGAGTGTATTACAAACTCTGTGGTGATCAGAAAATACTTAGTTCTCTCTAGCTCTTATTTTCTCCATGCTTGTTAGGTAGTAGACACTTCATTAGGATTAGTAAGGTAAAGCCTAGCCACCCTTGCTTGCACTTATCCCTATTGATATTTTTTATGTTTAATAAAAGGCCACTACACACTATCTAGTGGTAAATTTGCGAAAAAAAAAAATCAAAGGAAAATACAAAGAAAATAAAAAAGAGTAAATGAAATCAATAGAAAAACAAAAGAGAAAAAACAATGAATGAAAGTAAAAAAAAAAAGTTTAGATACAAGGCAAAAAGAAGTATGTGTATTAATTTAATTTAAATACAAGATAAATAAAATAAGAATATTTTTTTAAAAAAATAAATAAATAAAGAAGAAATATCTACACACGTAGCAGGCACGCGTGTGTATAAACATAGCCAACTTGGGTGGTTGAAGGTGCCACGTTAGCACAAAAGGTGCACAAAAAAATAATAAAAAAAAATGAGTTTGAGGGGGGGGGGGTAATAGGACCCTAGTTAAGTTTAGATGTGTCTCTAAAATTTCGGTTATAGTCTAGGGGTACCTATGCCTTATCCATTAACTAAAGATCTCTCTAAATATAGTAAGTTCATATTGTATATCTATATTCGTGAGAAATGTGATATTTCAAATATTCTATGAGATATATCTCTTTTGGGAAGAAACTAATTCAACATTAACTTAAAATAGTATAAATCTTCTTTTGGAAATTAAGAACATTATAATTGACATCAAGAATGAATATGGAGATAATATTTTTTGTCGTTGTCAAATATTATTGAAACAAAATACGCACCAAACTTTTTTTCATCAACAAAAGGCATTTCTTGAGAAGTGGTTCATTTGTTTTCTCTAGTAGACTTACGACCTTATTATAAATAATTTTTTGTCTTTGTCAAACATTATTGAAGCAAAATACGCACCAAATCTTTTTTATCAATATAAGAACTCTTATGATCCGCTCTAAGAGAGTCAATAAATATTTTAAAGTTACTAGACGTTCGACAAACATCTTCTATCAAATTTCCTGATGAAGAAGTTACGAGAGAAAGAGATATAAAGAAAATCACTATTAATATTTTCACAGAATTCATTTTCACATATATTTTCGATGTCATGTAGGGCGGTTCTTATAGCTAACATGCAATATTCACATTTTTTTCCATAAAAGATTATGTAGATATTATTGTATCGAGATTGTGGTAATCATATCTTACCTTTATGAAACAAACTATTAATTTATAAGTGCTATCTTTTAATTTAGGCATGCAAATAATCTTATGGTTTTTAATCAGCTTCTAAGACTTTCTTCTCCAACTCACTCAATCGATAGGTTGAGGCAATCAACTGGAAATCAACCAAAAGGACATGTCAAGTTAGCCTTAGAATAATGGCGGAGCCAAATTTTTTAATAAGTGGGTTTAAAATCTGAGAAGTAAATACACGAACTAGTGAAAGGGGGTTCGACATCTATTATACATACCTAAAAAATAATTTTAACCGTGTATAAATAGTAATATTTTTCGTCGAGGGGGTTCTGATGAACCCCTCATTATATGCTGCCTTAGGGATGGCAATGGGGCGGTGTAGGGCGGGGGCGGTGTGGGTTGAGCTTAACCCGCAAATTTTTTAATCCCCCGCCCCGTTCCGCATAACAACTTTTTTCATTTTCAACCTGCCCCACCCGCCCCACATAATTTTTTTAATATTTTCTTTATCTAGTTATGTTTGATACTAAAAATAACATTCATAAAATAAATTCATTTTTTCATTAAGTTGTATTAATTTAAGGTTTATTTAATAGGTAAGTGACTTTAAATTTTGTTTTTTAGAGGTCAATTGGGAAACATGTAAGAGATTGTATTATTTTTTATTGAACCATTTTCATTTATTATCTTGAATATTTTAGTAGCTTTAATGAAATTATCTTAATAAATAATGCTCTATCACTCTTATAACATGTAAAAAGTTAAAATTAAGTTTGAACCCACATAAAATCACATATACCCTCTCCGCCCCACATTAATTTTTAAAAAACTCACTTCAACCCGCCCCGCATCCAACCTGCACCACACAACCTTAAACCTGCCCCGCTCCACATAGCCTTAAACCTACCCCTCCCCGCATCCGCCCCACCCCATTGCCATCCCTAGCTGCCTCCACCCCTGCCTTAGAAGTCAAAGCATGCATCACATATCATTAACTTAATCTGACAAGTAATCGATACAATACAATTGTGAAAAACGAAGTGTAAGTTATGTAATCTATTATCAATTATGTTTTGTGAATGAAAAAAAAAAAAGGAATCGCAAATTAGTACTTTCACTTCTTCTTTTTTTTATCCTCAAAAGTAACATTTTTTATAGGTAAAATTTATTATATAGATTTTATAAAAAAAAAGTATCATAATTTTAAAGAAGTAGGAAAAAAATAAAAATTGATGATGTAAGAGTAGAATGAACATTTTAACATTATTCGGCTCTACAATGGTCCTCACAAGCACAAGTTTTTCCATTCAGAAAGAACCATTTGAAAATAGAATGAACACAGAACATGATCTGATATTTTATGATTTATCGAGGCAAATACATATAATTAACTAATATGATAGATTTTAAGTGGTATGCTTTGGAAGGAACTGATTTTTGAAATCATTTTTCTTATTACATGGTCATGATATTATTTTTTAGGCTTCAGGAAATAAGAGGTACATTATATTACTTAAATAATAACTTGATATCTGTATACTTGTTCACAATTTTAAAGTCACACTCCACCTTTAATTTTTTCTAATTAAAGCGGTATGTTTTGGGAGAAGCTTGTTTAAATTATTCACTAATGACAATGTTGATCTTAGTTTTCTATCTTAAAATTGGTACCTCGTGGTATTCTTTATGTGATATGTCAACTTCTTTTTGTAACAAATTAATATCATTAACATAAAACAATCAATGTAGATTGAGTTGACCTATAGTTCAATCAATTTAGTATTGGCACAATAATTGAGGAGATTGTTTTCAATGTTTTAGAGCTTTAATTGTTTGGCCTATTATATGTCCTCATATAAATATATTTGCTATATTTCTCTCTATCTATATATGTATGTATACAGTCGGACAGGATTGTTATGTTATGAGTTTTAAACCATAACTCTTTTTTGCTTATTTGAGTTCTAGTAGATGAAATTTTGTACACAAATACAAGGTTTGAGTCAAAGTTACTGAGTTTTGTCGACTTGTAACTACTATACTGGCTCCGCCCCTGTGTTTTGTTAGTACTATGGTGATTGAGGCATTATCAATCCTCAAAGAAAATGTATGGGATCCATACATGGGACTTGAGGAAAAACTAGAAACAGCAAAAAGAAAGATGGAAGTGTTGATTAGTCAAAGGAAGGATATCGCGGATGAGGTAAAAGATGCAGAGCTCCATTCGAGTAAAAGAAGAAAGACTGAGGTTGAAAATTGGCAGAGTAGTGTACAAAAGCTAGAACATGAGTTTCAATGCTTTGAGCAAGAAGTGGAGTAGAGTTCCAGCTTTTCGCGCATGGGATTGTCAAATCGTGCTGATATAATACATAAAGAAGTGGAACATCTCCTAGATCAAGGTAAATTTTCTGAAGGAACTTTGCTTCATTTATACGAAGAGAAGATGCAGCCGTTGGTGATGAAAAACTTGAAAGGTGAAGCATTTGTGGAGAGTCTAACAAAGGTGTTAACGTCGTTGAGTGAAGTTTCAAGTACTGGCATTTATGGTATGGGAGGCGTGGGGAAAACGACTCTTGCAATGCATATACATGATCATCTCCTCAAAGAATCAAGATTTTCGGGTAATGTTTACTGGATTACTGTATCACAAGATTTTAGCATTTCTAAAATTCAAAACAATATTACTAATACTATCGGTCTAGACCTCTCGAGTGAGGATGATGACAAGAAGAGGACAGCAAAATTGTTCCATAGTTTGAAGAGGAAGAAAAGCTTTGTGTTCATATTGGATGATGTATGGAACTTCTTTGATGTAACAAAAGTGGGAATTCCACTGGAAATTGGTGGAGGTAAGTTAATCATAACTAGTCGATCGTCTGAGGTGTGTGATAAGATTGGCTGCCAGAAGAAAGTAAAAGTAAAAACTATTTCAATGACTGAATCATGGGAATTATTAATCAAGACACTTGGTTGTCAATGGGGAGATCTTTTGATGGAGATAGAAGAAATTGCAAAGAAAATGACTAAGAAATGTGATGGATTGCACTGGGGATAATAACTAAGGTTGCAAGTATGAGAGGAGTTAACGATGTTTTTGAATGGAGGGACGCGTTTGAAGAATTCACAAACTCTTGTATGGAAATGGAGAATATGAACAGTGATGTGTTTCCAATTCTCCAGTGTAGTTATAACAGATTGAGAGATCCAAAACTACAAAAGTGTTTTCTTTATTGTTGCTTATACCCTGAAGACTACAAAATTCGGAGAAATGAATTGGTTCGCCTTCTCATTGTGGAAGAATTGCTTGTCAAAAGGAACAGTAGGAAAGCAGAACTTGACCAAGGCAATGCAGTATTGAACAAATTGGAAAGGACGTGCTTACTAGAAAGTGTCGTGAATGGAAATGGATCTCGATGTGTGAGGATGCGTGATTTGGTGAGAGAGATGGCGTTGCGAATTGCAGGAGATGAAATTAATTTGATGGTGAGAGCAGGAGCACAATTGTGCGAAATACCAGGGGAGCAAGAATGGACAGAGGACTTAGACAAGGTTTCTTTGATGAATAATGATATAAGGAAAATTTCACAGCCTTCCTCTATATGTCCGAAACTTACAACTTTGTTATTGCAAGGAAATTGTAGTCTGAGTCAAGTTATTGATCCTTTTTTCGTGCAGATGCCTGGTCTACGTGTTTTGGATTTAAGCTACACCGCGATACATCAGCTGACTAGTTCTGTGTCAAATCAAGTAAGTGTCTCTGCATTACTGTTACGACGTTGTTATGGACTTAGATTTGTTCCACCATTGAACAATCTCAAGAACCTCATTGAGTTAGACCTTTTCCACACAATTATCCAGGAAGTGCCCCGAGGTTTAGAAAGCTTAGTTAAATTAAGATGCTTGGACATGACAAGAGATGAAAGAGTTCCAAGACACTATCTAAGAAACCAGCTGTGGACATTTTAGCTAAACTCTCGAATCTCCAATTCCTCTCGATTCCTTTCGTTGTACGAGTAGAAGACTTACTAGGGATGAGACGACTAGAGGTATTTCATGGGAAGTTTATTGATGTTTGTAGTTTTAATAGATTTGTGAAATATCAACAGCGTTGGGGGAAGCCGAGTTCCTTTGTAATTGCTTTAGATACATCCAATTTTGGAGAGTGATCATCTTTCTTATGATTTGACCTTTTATGGTGAGCGGGTGATTCTAAGGCATCTTCTTCTCACTGGAGACAGCATAGAGATATTACGCTATGACCAGATAGAAGAGATATTACTATATGGAGTGGTAAGGTTTGCGTATATCCTACCCTCTCCAAACTCCACTTGTGGGACTAAACTAGGTATGTTGTTGTTGAGACCACCAAAGGATGTGGTGCAATGGATGGAGTTGCTCCCCCCTTAACCAAAGGTCTCGGCATCATGCCCTGGGTGTGGAAAAATCCTTGGTAGGGAGCACAACCCAACATGAATCTAGATTAGTCAGACTCCAATGGGGTAGGGACACCGGATGAGAGACAAAAAAAAATTAAGTGCATCCTCTTTTGGAGACATACTCTAGCTATGTGTCTATTCAGAACATAAAGAGACTGGAAAAAATTTAACAAGAGAGTATCATCACATTGGAAAAACTCTGACTGAGCAGAGTACCAGACATTCATAATATGCTGCAGTTCAATGTACATACAGAAGGAACCCTATCTTTGCAGTGTTACAAACAGAATCAGCAGCATTCTGCACTATGAAGTTAAAAAATATTCCGAGTTAGAATGCATTTGTATTTACAACTTCCCTCACTTTTTTATCTTTTCAGTATTTTCCTCCCATCACGATTTTGATTTCTAACTCGTCTTTTCTTTTAAGATTTTTGTCGCTGCCATGTGTAGCGGTCATTGGAAGTCTCATCTGAATTCCTTTAAGTGTAAACGAAGTGGATCATCATATGAATTAGTATTGGCCCTGTCTGCACCTTAAAAGAATTTAGGCAGAAGTGAGTCAGTGACTGACTGTCCAAAAAATAACAATCCTGAAGAAGCCAATGATTTTATCTGCTCTTTCACATTGATCGTTATTCATTAGATCGTTGTCGTGCTTTTGAATAAAGCTCAAGTGTATCTGTATGGCTAGAGTCAAGACACAGTGCTGCTTCACAATCTCGAATGGTAGATGTAGGCTCATTCATCGAGTCATGAAAAGCTGCTCGAAAATGGAGCAGGTGTAAGTCGGGCTTGAAAGCTATGACTTTTGTTAGCTCTGAAATGGCCTCAGATTCCTTATGGTCATCCATAAGAACTGAAAATACAAATACAGGATATTACTTCTCGAGCCAATCAATCAACTAAGAGATATAAAGATTTCAAGTAGCAGAAATGATCTCTTGCATGATCTTACTTCTCAGATTTCATTTCTCAGATTCTGATGCAAAAATATTTATTTATGTTTGGCAGCAAAGTAAAAGTGACCATATTTTAAGACATTAGCCCGATTTTCAAGTAAAAAGGCCAAAAGACTTAAGTCGCTTCTCCCATCAGCCAAGTGAAGTTCCGTCAATAGCAACATTTCTTCTCTGCTACCAAATATGTCCACTTTGTAGCACGGAGACTAGGTTGTACAAGACGGATTCTTTTTAAATCAAACAACAATGACGGTGCGCCGAAAGCAATCATAAGAATACATGGAATTGAAGAAATATTTGGTTGACCAAGTAGTTAACTTTTGTCATTACACATGTTAAGGGACAGAATTCAAGTGGATTTCACTAATATCTTTCTCTTTTTTTAATATGTATACCAACCTATAGCCCACACAAGAAAACTCATATATAAGCATGCACAAGAAGTTATACGTCATTACATAGGACAAAAGCAACTAGATGGGCCGTCTAGGACCACAATCAATAAGACTCCACCTCACTACATATGGAACGAAAAGATGCAACTTACCAGCTGCTTTGTATCTGTATGGATATGTCCTGAGGGGATCTAACTTTGTTGCCATTGTAAGATCACTTTTTGCCAATTCACGATCACAATATTCAGAACGCTTCTCATAAGCTGATGCATTGTAGCTTGCCTTTTCAATCAACTTTGTCATCTCATCATATGCGGCTTTCCTCTGGTTTTTGAGGTGGTAAACACGTGCCAGGCCCTGATGGGCTCGTGTATGCTTAATAGTCAAGGCATTCACGTAGCAATCAATTGCACTGTCTAGCTTATCAACATCTACATAGATACTTGCCAGATTACTCAGAGCCTGCAGGAGTATATAACTTTTTGAGTGAATATTTGTTCATTAGACATCATGTATTTGTATATTCCTGAAAGAAGCACTCACCTGGCCTTTCCTAAGACCATCTGAAGGGCATCTAAGAGCTTCTTCAAGCAGTTGTATTACATACAATGATGACTCAGAATCTGAATTTGTTTCTGATAAAACATATGCTTTTAGGAAAAAGGCTTCAAATGATCTCTGGATTGAGATGGACTCTTCAGCTTTAGAAATAGCTTCTTCACGATAACCTGTGTCATATAGTATCCATCCTTCATAGACTAGCCTTTCATGCTCGGAGGTAGCTTGGTTTCGGGCTTCTCTCAGACTACGCATTGCAGCTCTGTGGCTGTTCAACCTGTAAATAAAACTGCAAATCAGTCTTATAGAATTCATGGAGCACAAAAGAACATTACTCTAAACTCCAGCCAGGTATTCAACTTGAGCTACTCATGCATGAGAAGACAACTGCCTGATGCAAAGTTGTTATAATGAACTGAGAGTTATGATTAAGAAAATTGTTAACATAGAGAATTGAGATCATACTTTAATCGATCATTTAGAGATTGTTCAAATACCAATACAAAAAATAATTGCACAAATTTTCTGGTTAATCAATTGATGTAAATGTTAAGAGCTTCAAGTTTCTTAAAGTGATTCAATGTAGACAGCCAGCAATGTAACATGCAGCTGATCAGGAATGATTGCCAATGACAAATAAAAAAACTAAATATATACTTAAATCATACCGTAAAAGAAGGAGAGACTGCCTGAACAGTAAGAGACTCTTCCCAGGGTCATTGGCCAACATGTGGTGAACAACACCTAAGGAACCAATATCATCTACAGAGGACCATCTGTCATATAGTTGCATCCAGCAATCAGCCTGATTGCGCTGCTGAACAGTATGACGTAGCAGCTCCACCAATTTATCACCTTGCAATTTCCCATGGAACATCACGTACTGGGGATCCAAAGTCAACAATGCTCTGACATCCCTTAAAGCCCCTTCATAGTCCTCCAGGGCAATTAAGAACCAAGCACGAAGCTCAAGGCAGTCAGGAGAGACCTTGAAACCAATTATTTTGTCGATCTCAGAAATGGCTGCCTCAGTTCTATTCTCCTCAACCATTGACATAGCTCTGTATTTATATGGATAAGAAAGGGTTGGATCCAATTCAGTAGCGGTACTCAAGTCCATCGTCTTTTCCTTGCCATGACAATACAGGGATCGCTCCTGATACATCCACCCGGAAGGTGTGCAGTCAGATATGACGGAGTTCATCAACTTATATGCCTTGTACATATGGCCGCGCTTGTACTTGGCTCTGGCAATGCCAGCTAAGGAATAAACATGACCAGCTTCAACAGCTGCCTCAAACCATTTTTGAGCATCTTTATACTCTTTTCTTTCAAGCATCACACAACCTAGCTGGTGGAATGCAAGCTGTTTCTGCCAGCCTACGCTTGAAAATTCTCCCAGTCTTTCCAAGAGCATTACAGTTGTGTTTGATTTCATGTCCTCCTCCATAGCTGTTCGGGTCAGAAAATAATACAGCAAGAACGAAGCATGCCCTGCAGAAGCTAATCTGTCCTTACCCTCTGAACTGCAGAAGAGCCTTGACACGTTGGGGTTGTGCATTGAATTTGGAAGTTCCCTCAATAGCACCTGCAAGCAAGCTGCCACGAGAACATATGCGGTCTCCTCCAGCCCATATTCAATAAGTAACATAGCACTATCCATATCAAAAACCAATGATGCTAAATAAGCATCACAAGCAGACTTCATTTCATTGCAACAGAACTTGTTGGCCAATGATAGGAGCTCTAAGACAGTGTCTGGATCAAAAGACTCCACACTTTTCGTTCTGCTGAACATCTCAGCAGCTTTCATCCCCTTTGCAGAAATCCCATTCTGTGAAAAATTTATCTTCTTCCTTCGAGACTCCATAAAACCATCATACAGCATCACTTCAAATGGCCTCGAAAGTGAAGCCATATTAAATCTCCTACACCTTATCTCTTCTTCCCCCATGCAAAATGACATATCATAATTCTCCTCCTCCTCATAATCATGACTAATTGATGTCGAACATTCCTCATCTCCAACGAAAACTTCAGTATCCTCATCTTGTACAGGTCTTTGGTGACACGAACAAGGATCAGTAGCTAATTCAGGATTATACCCTGACACCAAAGAATTCCTCGGACATTCAATACTTTGCCCACAACAATCCATAGCCGATACACCAATAAGCTCATCCTCTCTTCTATCAAACCTCAACCATGCGGAAAGCACAACCTTAGAATGCACATCAACAGCATGTTCTCTACCCGACTTTAGGCACTTTCTAAATAACTTAGGATCTGATAACCCCTTAAATATTGCACATTGTTCAAGATACATCCCTGATATCTCAAACTTAGAACAACCCTCCATCCTACGATAAACATCAGCTAACGTCTCCACAAAATTAACAGATTTTAGATAAGATTCAATCTGGGGTTCAATAAAATCAGTTTGGGGTAGGCCATAACTAGCTAAAGCTTCAACTAAAACAGCAGATTTCACATTATCTTTGGGTTGCATAGCTTGGTAAGTCCTATTAGACTTTGACCTAACAGAACTTACCCTCTCATGAAGATGTTATAGAAATTTCTCACCAACCCCACCTCCACCACCATAACCATTAGTTGTGGTTTTCCCAGATTGATTAAAAGCATAAATTTGTGTTCCTTTACATCCTTCAATCATATTCAAACTACGCATCGTTGCAAAAATGTTATGTTGCATATTCCCTCAAATTAACAAAACATACAGTTTCAATCAATCAATCACCCAGAAAGAAGAAAAAAAAATTTCAATGGGTAGCTCAAAAAAAACTAAATGTAAAATTAACAAAAAAAAAAACAAAATTACCTGCAAACACCACTGTTGAAAAAGGGGGGGAAATGGAGAAAACAATGGTGTTGCAGGTTATTTGGGGCTTTTAACAATTCTGGGTGTTTATTATTATTATTTTTTTCTAACGCCGATTCTTTTACATTTTCTTTTGGGGGAAGAAGAAAAGAAAAGGAAAAAAGGGGACATTGATGGGTTGAGTTTTCTCTTAGTTTACGCGAAGAACAAATGTAGATTGATTATGAAGGAAGAATGGTGGCCATTGAAAGTGTAAACCACTCCTTATAGATATACAAATTACACTTACGTGTATACTCTGTTTTCCCAACAGAAATGGAATGGCTGTATGTTCAAATCCGTTAAAGGTGGAGAGCCCATCAAAAAGGAAGAAGAACAATACCATTTTTTCTACCCGAATCCATTGGACTATCCATAATTTTTAGGAAAAAATTGATACCTCCATTAATGGAGTCTCTTACATGCAACTAATTTCATCAAATAGGTACAATTAAGTCTAGCTCAATTCATATTAATTAGCCTATGGGATCACAATTACTCAAAACTATTTAGTAACATATACTCCTAACGAGGGGTGTACAAGTCAAACCGAATCAACGAACCAAATCAAATCGAAAAAAAAAATCGATTTGTGGTTTGGTTTGGCGGATGAAAAAAAAAACCGACCACTCTTGGTTTGGTTGGTGTTAAAAGAAAAAAAGTCAAACCGAACCGAAACAAAACCGACATAATATATATATATATATATATATATAATTTTATTTTAT
>JAJOOR010026794.1:0-13129 GCA_036250505.1 Solanum acaule
ATGTTGACCACATCTTTAATTTATTTTCTCATGAGATTTGTTTAATTTAAATTCTTACTTCCTAATTAAAACTTTATGTTTTCTTTGAAAATGTTGAAGCGTGTGACAATGTCATTTAAAATTATGTTTGATTGATTAAATAACACATATTTCTAATTAATTACTTAATAATGTTTTCAACTTGCACATTTTTCACATGTGGCTTGATTCGTTTTGGAGATAAAAAGATTTCAACATAGTTATAATGTTCGCCATCTCTAATACCATGTTGAAAAGTTTGGGTGCTTCGAGTGTTCCCCCTTCTAGGAAGGCAAATGGTTAGGAGTGAATTATTCATAACCTTAAGCTAAACTCATGATAAAAAGTACTGGAATTAGCACCAATATATTGGTGAGCAGTGGCGTAGGCAAAAAATTCGTGAAGGGTGTCCAAAATAAAGTCAAAATAAAAAAAAATGTGGCCATGGGGAATTGAACCTCAATGGCAAACAAACTTCTTCACACTATTGCCACTAAGCTACCACTCTATATACAACAAAGTATTCATTTTTCATTTAATTAACCATTTTACAGCAGACCACAGTAAACAAAATATATAAAACATAGATGCAATGATTCGAACTTGGGTATTGTGTACATATTGGACACAGATTTTCCACTGAGCTACGACTCATTGTTGTTGTTTAGGGTGTTCAAAATGCTTAATATATCAATATAAAGTAATATTTGACGTGACAGCAGTACTAAGAGGGCTAATTTACTGTATAAAAACAAGCTCAAGAAGGTTATTCTAGAAACAGATCACTAGGAATCATGAAAATGATACCTAGGGAATGGAAAATACCATGGGAGATACTAGACATAGTGGAAGAAGCAAGACAAATTGTGGAACAAAACAACTTCAAAGTTCAGCATGTATACATGGAAGAAAATCAGCTAGCAGATGTCATTGCTAATAGTGCTTACAGTAATTCGGAGGTACATGAATACAAGCAGTTTGAACAACTACCAGCTAATTGCAGAAGAATTCTAAACATGGACAAATCACAAATCGCAAGTTTGGAAATCAAGTCAAGAAAGATAAAAGACATAAACAACCAGTATGGACCACAGTTACATTAATCAAGATGTGGTGAATCTCGCAAGATTTTATATGTACACCTCAAGTTTTTTCCAATACTAGTGCTTAAAATCAACGAGAAATAAAGAGCTACCTGTTTACAAAAGAGGAAATCGGCAAAAGTTGAGGATTATACATCCAAAGCACATCGTCCATTGTCATAGAGAGGAACATCGAGAGCAACATATTTGGATCCACAGCTAGCAACGGTGTTAGCTCCAGAAACCAGAACATACTTAACCAAGATTAAAGAGAGATTAGGAACATAAAGGAGGAGGGAGATAAGGAGAAGTAGTACCTATTGAAGCTATTGAAGATGTCTAGTGGTACACCACCATGGTTGAATGCTGATGATCTAAAGGAGACAAAAGGAGAATCATTAAGGCGGGGCTGAGAAGAATGAGAAAGAGGAGGATTTGGAAACAAATGTTAGGGAAAGTGTTAAAAATAGGGTTAGAAAGAAAAAGGGTATTGATATATTTGGGCTAACTTTCCTTTTTAAAGTTGGGCCGGCAAACATGTATTTTGATATTTATGATTGAATAAACGAGCTTCGGGCTCAAATTTGATTAAAAAAAGTAATATTTGACCTATATAAATCATGTAATTTTTTGGTGAATAGTGACCAATCCATAGCTCCGACCCTGTTGGTGAGATCAAGTTTAAGCAATTAATTAACAATGCAAACAAAATTAGAGTACTATTAAAAATAGCTCAACACAATAATTATCGACTATTGGAGATTGCAATGTTAGTAATTTCTACTTTGTGCACTCACATATTAATATATTATATGTAGATATGTAATTAATAAAGTAGTCCATTGTATGATCTAATAAAGTATTAACGTTTGGAGCCTTAAAAGTAATTTTCTATTCATATGGGTATATTTTTTTAAACCTTGGTATTTGAAAGAGCTAAAATTAGAAAGAACTAAATTGGAAATAGCAAAATCTAAAATATTGCAAGTTATGCTTATGTTGTGAGTTTTGAGTCAACTTCAAACGATCATAACTTTCAGTACAAGATGATCTAGGTGGCCCATAAGATATCAAATGAAAGGTCTTGAAATCCTCTTCAACTCCACTGAATTTGCTACATTTAAAGCTTGTATGAGGAAGATATGCCCATTTGAAGTCAGTCTGTCCAGTAAGGAAAGATACCCGAAATTATGAGGGCTATTTTAGTATTTTCCTTACACAATAAGGTTAAAACAAAATTAGTAATATTTTGGGGTCAAATCTGATTTGGGTCAGTTTTCAGTATCCCAAAATACGCTTATGGTTTTAGAAGAAAGTTCAAGAAGAGAAAGAGGAGAAAAGAGGGAAAGGTTCAAGACATTGATCAAGATTTCTTGCGGATCGAGGGTTGTTTCTCCAAGGGTTTGATCCCTAAGAGGTATGTAAGTTCTCATAGTGTTGGGTTTGTTAACCCACATGCCAATCATGCTATTTTAATCTAATTTCATTCTTGCGGTTGAAGGATTTGAGTTCTTGATGAGTTTTCTTGAAATTCCATTTGTAATCTTGATTGTTGGGGTTTTGATGAATTCTTGAGATGAGTATTAGTAATTTGAAGGTTGTTTTGAGTAGATTATCGTGTACATATGTTGGGTATTTGAATCTAAGTGAGTAAGGAATAAACCATTCGATTTTAGGAGAGTTAGGATTAGAAAACGAGAAAGAAATTTGTTGTGGTTTTCTGGGCAAGGGCTAGAGTGTCGCCTCACCATTGGGCCAGCAGAGATGTTCTGTAGTACAGTGGCTGGCACCCTGCACCAGGGTCGCCTGTCCCAACCCGTTCTCCGTCGCTTAGCCTGTCTGAGTTCTTTCAAAGGGTACGTTTACTCAATTTTGATTCTATCTACTCTACACTACTTCTAAACATCTAGAAATGATTCATAGCATGAATCATCATCTTGAATTCATAATTTAAATTCAAGGTAGAGTTAAGAGTCAAGTCTTGAGAGTTCTTTCGAGTCCTTTGAGAAGTCTTTTACAAACATTAAGGCGAGGAAGCTAGTTTTTTTTTCGTACTTTAAGGAAAATTCAGCAGTGCCTAAGAGTCATTTTATTTCGTACCTTAAGGCGAGAAAGTTAGTTTCCAAGGGGTGCATCTAGCACTTAGTCCGAGTTACTGACTCTAGTGTTGAGACACCACATATTCAGTCAGTTCTAGTTGTGAGTGTGTTTCCAGATGATGTTCCCGGCGTCCCTCCTAAGAGAGAAATAGGTTTTGGTATAGATATTTTTCCCGATATTCGTCCTATCTCTATTTTGCCATATAGAATGGCTCTAGCTGAGTTGAAAGAGTTAAAAACAGTTGAAAGACCTTCCCGAGAAAGGTTTCATTCGACCAAGTGTATCACCTTGGGGCGCTCCAATCTTATTTGTGAGGAAGAAAGATGGTTCTCTTATAATGTATATAGATTATCGTCAGTTGAACGAGGTAACTATCAAGAAGAAGTATCCTCTTCTGAGAATTGATGATTTTTTCGATCAACTTCATGGTGCCACTTGTTATTATCAGATAGACCTCAGATCTGACTATCATCAGTTAAGAGAAAATTATATTCAAAAAGACAACTTTCAGGACCCGCTATGGTCATTACGAGTTTCTAGTCATATCTTTTGTTTGACTAATGCTCCTTCAACGTTTATGGATCTTATGAACATAGTGTTTAAGCCTTATCTAGATATGTTTGTTATCGTACTCATTGATGACATTCTGATTTATTCGAGGAATGAGGAGGATCATGCTAGTTATCTCAGAGTAGTTCTTCAAACTCTCAAGGATAAAAAGTTGTAAGCTAAATTCTCTAAGTGTGAGTTTTGGCTTGAGTCAGTGGCGTTCTTAGGCAACATTATTTCAGGTGATGGGATTCGAGTTGACACTCAAAAGATTAAGGCAGTGCAGAACTAGCCTATACCCACATCTTTAACTGATATTAAAAGTCTCTTGGGATTGACTGGTTATTATAGAAGGTTCGTCGAGGGGTTTTCGTCTATTTCATCCCCGTTGACTAAGTTGACTCAGTTGACAACGAAGTTTCAATGGTCTGAAGATTGTGAGAAAAGCTTTCAGGAATTGAAAACTAGGTTGACTATTGCCCAGTGATGACATTACAAGGTACGTAAGATTTTGTTCCTGAAAGTTATTGTACCAAAACATCTAAAGTTCAACAAGTCTAAGAAAAAGGGGTACAACCGCAACCAAATATAAGCAAAATACTAAAACATGTCTAAGTCTGAAAATAATGGACTAAGCAAAATGAAGGACTTCATGGCAGCCTGAAAGAACTGGTTCACTCTTGAAATTCGGTCTCAATCACTGATCTCCTAGCTGAGGTCTATCAATAGCCGTCTGCAGATGCCTTATACTCAACAAAGAATGAGCTGGTGCAGTATCAGTATACAACCATAGTGTACTGGTAGGATCACGCGACTATTCCAGTAAGCACAATATATATAAGCAGTCACAACATAGCAAACACGCATATACAAAATATATATACAATTTCCGTTTCAGGAGAAATGTACAATTTCACATTCTTAATAACAATTAGAAATGACATCACAGTGGTCCTCTCATGGAAATCATACCTAAACTGTTCGTGTGCCGGAACCTGATACCCGATCCCAATTAGTGTGCCGAACGTGACACCCGATCCAATGTATGTGTCAGAACGTGACACCCGATCTCAATTAGTGTGACGGAACGTGACACCCAATCCAATGCATGTGTCGAAACGTGACACCCGATCCAATCGACATAAGCACAATCACAATCACACTCATAATGTACATTCTCATAATCATACAATAAAGTGTCGATTCATGTCATACAATGGTTCATCATACTCATTTACATTAGGTTTGATCAATAGTGCTTCATTCGCATACATACATGTATTACAATGAAGCAATTACTAATATACATCACACAAACATGAAATTAAACCATCACCTACCTCGAAACCAAGCTTGAATCCCCCTAAGGCACTTCAATCTTCCCTTTCTATATTCGTTCCACTTGTTCTAGGTCTACAGACAATTAATATACGCAAGGATAAAAAAATTAAGGCCTAATTATCCAGATTATACAACCCAATAACCCAAGACCAAACCCATGATCCTAAGGTGCAACTAGGGCTTTTTCCCATCTTTAACTTTAGGCCAAAACCCTCCCCCAACGATAATTACCGATGAATTTACGTTCCACGGATCGAAAAATGGATTAGGTGAGTAAAATTCTTACCTCTAGCACCAAAAGTCGTGGAAAAATGTCAAGAATTTGTCCTGGGTCGTCTCCTAACTCTTAAGAACGAAGTTTGCAGAAAAATAACGAAATTAGGGTTTTTCCCGGACTTAAGTCGTGATTAGCCCGCCCTAGCGGACTTCATCCTGCCATAGCGACCCCTCCATGGCAGGATAAATCCCTCCCCGACGGCTTATACGAAGACAGAACCTCGGAATTTGAGTTTCAAACCCCCCATTTCACAACACACCCTCAACCATTGACGTTCAAAAACTACCCTTTCACGCTAAGATCAGTTTCGGGAGTTCTACACGCCTGAATTCGATTTCGTCAAGCCGTACAGACTCCTTAATGTCTTGGTTATCCACTCATATAGTCAAATTCATTATTGAACCTCTCATTCATTACCATATTTCCCTAGACCTCACATGACTCAGATTTCGTCCAAATCTGGACTAGACTAGGAATTTTCAAGTCACTACTCAAAAGTTTTTTGACCCAAATTCTTTCCACATTGACTTTTTCCTTAATGACGGAAACAGGTCGTTACAATTCACCTCTGCCTGCACCCAACTTTTCTTATGGGTCTGCCACCTTACAGAGACACATGAACTTGCAGCTGACAAAAGAAAAGTGAAGTTCACATACATTGATTAAAAAAAAAGTTACTTCACATGTATTGATTAAAAAAAAGAAAAAGTAAAACAAAAAATAAACTACATTATATATGAGTACAATAATATAACACAAATATTTGTAATAAATTAAATTAAAACTCATGCGAAATGAAATTAAAAAATATTACATTAGTCGAGTTTATAAACAAAAAAATGAAATAGAATATTTCTTTTAAAAGTTTGTCAATCTAAAAATCGATCAATCCTTCTTTTTAAACGTTTCCTCGTTGGCATGAGTGTCATGGATAGCATGAAGATGAATACATTGATAGTTAGGGCTATTTAGAGAGGGTACAAAAATCACACTATCAATTGAAAGTCACATTACATATGATATGTCTTCATCATACAAATAAAATTGTGGCTTTCTGAATGATTTTGGCTGTAAAATCAGAAGATATTTATTTATTGTTGTTGGCTTTCAATAATTTTAGTATTTTGAAGTCAATTACAAAGATGTGACTTTAAGATTCCATAAACTACCATAGTTAGGAGTTATAAAACTTACCATATTAAGAGTTAAAAAGGTGAAAGACTCTTAATGTGAAACAAAAAGGGAAATTGTATAAAATTGCAAACTATTAATTCAAATTAAAGGTTATAACCACATTTTCATTTAATTGTAATATGTAACAAACACTTGTCATTCGCCTATGAAGCTCAATTATGAAAACTATAACTATAACATACACATATTTTTTTTATGTTTGTTAAACCTAAAATTTACTCTTTATAACGTTAGAACTCCTACCTTATTATTATCTTTTAATTACTTTGTAGCGGTCCAACCCAATAGTAATATTGTCAGTTTTGGGCCTAGGCCTGCACGATTTTAAAACGCATCACTAATTGGTATGGTATGCTTAATTATATACTAACATCTCTCTTGTATTTTGCCGATGTGGACTTCTAATCTTAATTTGGACGTCACATACTTTATCCGTTCACTTTTACTTGTCAATTATTCCTAAAATAAATATTCATTTTTACTTGTCACTTTTGATATATCAAGAAAAGACAATAATTTTTTTTACATGTTTTATCGTTAGCATTAAATATTTATTTTCTAAATCATTTTTCAAGACATCTTTTAATAGGGAATAGTTTGGTAGAATACCTATATCATTAATTATTTTCTTAATATGTGTGTCAAATCAAATTGTACTAAAGTAAAAATGAACTGTATCCACATTAAGGCTCCTACCTATTCAATGAGTATATTATGTTTATTAACATCAATATGTAATATATAATATTAAAATAAGGTGTAATAATTTAAGATAAATGATGAAAAGACGATTTTATCTAAAATAAAGTCTTTTAGTGAAGGATCAAAAGTTCCAACAATTGATGTCCGTATTAGGGAGGGTAAGTAACGGATGAAATTTTAAGTTTTTACGACTATAACTTATATTTATTTTGGACATAAACATAAAATGTATTTAGAATCTTATAATCGCAAGTTGAGCCATTAAATTCATTATTATCAGCCATAGCATATCTTTTTCTTTAGTTTATACTCAGAAATATATTCATGTATAATCAACAATAGTTTAAATATGCTCCTTATTATCGAAAAAAAACATCAAATATATTCATGATAATTCTAATTAATTAAAGCTTTATCTTCTTTTAGGAGTTGTTGAAGTCTGTGATAATCTCATCGAAAATTAAATTTAAAGAATTAAAACACAACATATTTTTAATTACTTAATAATATATTTTCAACACATGTAAACGCCCCAAAGGTGAATCCAGAATTTAAAGAGTTTGGGTGCATCAAATATGATCTCTAAGTAAAACTTTAAAATAAAAATAATGAAATAACACTTTAGCTAGATTCGAATCTTGGTCTTGCAAGTGGTTCCCCTACCTTGTACCAACAAAACAAGAACAGTCATATACTTTTCATGGATGCACTGTTAATTGCATCCTAGTTTCTATCAGTTTCTCGAGATAGATATACATATATACACATGATTTTTTTCCGAAGTTAACGGGTACACGTGCACCCCCACTAATAAAGGTAGGTATCCGCCTCTGAGCACCCCTCACATGTGGCTTGATTCTTTATGAAGACGGAGAGACTTCAACCTATACTATACGTTTGTCTTCTCTAATACCATGTTGAAGAGTGTAACTCTTTCGAAAAGGTGTCTAAAGGTTAGGAGTGGACACCAATGAATTAGTCGTAACCCTAAGCTAAAATCATGA
Organism: Solanum acaule; assembly: GCA_036250505.1. NCBI lineage: Eukaryota > Viridiplantae > Streptophyta > Magnoliopsida > Solanales > Solanaceae > Solanum > Solanum acaule. The sequence goes on from JAJOOR010026794.1 coordinate 8,268, forward strand.
TAAGGAGTGAACACTTGTGTTTTTTAGCCTACTTGGAGTATATTATTGTTAATTGGCACAATTTATAGGTGATGTAATCAAGTTTATGCAATTAATTAATAATGTTAACAAAAATTAGAGTAGAAGATTCATAACAACCTGTAACAGCCCACTATTCTTCTGTTTAATAATAAGTGTTATCTTAGTTCATTTTACGTTCATTATTGTATACAAGACTAAAGATTAACCTTAAAATTTTTAATTCAACCCCTAGAATGAAATAGCATTATACTCTTAGAAAATTAAAATCTAAACTAATCCTACAGAATAAAATAGGAATCAGTGTCAAACAATCTCTTTTTATTAAACAACAAACAAGTACACCCAATAATATTACAATCATAAATGAAATATAATCTTGAATAATTAAATGTTTATCACACAAATCACAAACAAATACTCTTAATTAATTGTTCCAATATTAAGAATTAATTTACCCTTTTCCCTTCTAGTACATATTTTTGTACACCAGGAATATGGGTATTTTTAATATAATTTTTCCAATTAATTTTTGTCACATCAATTTCAAAGCTTCTTTTTTCTTCTTCAGATGTCTTCCATTAGCTTTCGTACATTGCCATTGTCAAGCCTAGCAAAAGAAAAAATAAATTATTTATGGAATGATCAGGTCTTAATATGAATACTGAACATCGAGTAAAAGTTAAAAAAATATTTTTTTTAGCAATTGCACATCCATTTCTCATGATATTTTAGTAATGACATATTTTTAATTTCTGTCTTAATTCATTTATGTCACTATTAAAACATTTCATTTAGGAAATATCAGAGTCATGTATTGATCGTGTCATAAATATTATAAATTCAAAAATGATAAACTAAATATCACACGTACCAGCCTTTGTAGAAAAAGTAGGGTTCATAAATTTTTCTGGAGTTCTTCAAATATTCCAACTTCTTTTTAATTAAACGTATTTGAATCTTTGTAAGCGCTTTTCCATCTTGTACTTCATGCTGCTTGGATAATACCTCCCAAATATAATTTTCAAAATCTGATATTTTGTCAAAAAATCTCATTTGTTTAACCTCAAATTTATCTCGTTTTGAATTAACAAAAGGAAATAATTTGAAAAAATCATAGGAATAGTAAAAAATTTGAGAAAATGAGAGAGGATTTATAGGTGATGATGCCAAATGATAAACATTTAGTAGTGGATTTTGCAAATTTCCATGTTTTGCCAGAGCAGCGATTGTTGTATTTACAACCATGTCAACTGGAACCTATATCAAGTGAACAAGTCAGAATCTACGTTGACAAGACACAGAGTTTAAGAAATAAATAAAAATATATTATTTCTAATAGCTTAAATTTTTAAAATGAGTTAGATACACACTTCAATATGGTATTTATCAAAGTAAGCAATACTGGTCTAGGGTTCGAGTGTCACCATCACACCACCACCTATTACTAAACAAGAATATTCATGTGTTTGATACAAGAACAAAAATTAAGTCAGGACTTGAGTGAGCGTATGTGTACGTATATCAAAGATATCACAAAATAAGATGGTCATATACTTCAATATTGTATTATAGTAGGTAGTACTAGTCCAGAGTTTATCAAGTCTTGCCTCCATCAATTATTTCCACGTGTTTGGCTCATAAGAAAGAATTTAGGTCGAGAGGTGAGGGTGTATTGAAAATATAATTCAGTTTTACTCTAATATATAAAATTTTAAATCATATGGTCATCCACTTCAACATTGTATCAAAATATATTATACTAGTCTAGGGTTTGAGTCGAACTGTGTCGCTCTTCATTAAAAAAGAATTTTCATGTGTTTGGGCCATGATAAAAAATGAGGTCAGAATGTAAGGAACCGTAAGTCATGTGTTTCTCTATGACTTAAATTTTTAAAATGAGATGGTTACATACTTCAACATTCATCATCATAGGCAGTTCTAATCCTGATTTCAAGTCTCTCCCCCACCAATTATTTCCAAGTGTTTGACCCATAATAGGAAATTAGGCCGAGATGAAAAGGCAAATATGTTGAAGATATAATTAAATAAATAAAAAAACGTATTTTCCCTAATATCTTAAGCATTAAAATAAGATAGTGCAATTTATAACTATGTTGAAATCTTTCTATCTCCAAAACGAATCAGACCACATGTGAGAAATGTGCGAGTTGAAAACATTAGTAAGTAATTAATTAAAAATATGTGCTATTTAATCAGTCAAACGTAATATATATGACATTGTCACACGCTTCAACATTTTCAAAGAAAACATAAAGTTTTAATTAGGAAGTAAGAATTTAAATTAAACAAATCTCATGAGAAAATAAATTAAAGATGTGGTCAACATATATACATAAAACTAGACATGATCATTCCATAAAAGCCCTTTGTGAACCGACACTATTGGTGGGAAGTGAAAAAATTCAAATGTTAAGTTTTTCTCTACCTTTCACACTATATATAATCCTTCTTTTAGTCTTTCATTTCACCAAATTCCCATTTCTCTCTTTCATTTCCTTTCTCTATTTTTTTTTTTTTGCTCTCTCCCATTGGCCAACTCTCATGCTAAGAATGTCCCCCCTCCTCCTCCCCCTCCATCTTCCCCTGCCCCTTCCCCTACTTGTGTTCGCAAGGAGGCTTCACAAACTGCTGACACTGAGATCTTAGGGGTTTATGGGAGTAGCGCCCCCATCCACTCAGTCAATTCTCCTCCTAGAAAGAGGGGAAATATGCTGAATGATGTGGAAGGAACATATGTGGTTCGGGCAAAAATGCCCAATGTTGAAGTTTTTGGTGCAACAACAGCGGATGCATCAATATTGAGATTGTTGGAGTTTTCATCAGTTGTAAGTGGTTCAAATGATGGTGAACATAAGGACCAGTCAGAATCCCCGTCCCAGTCAAGAACATAAGAACTCGCTTCCGGATGAGAATACATGTGAATGATCAATGATGCCAGCATATCAAACACAATTTCACATACATAGCATGTTAGCTTTAGTGATTCTGGTGCTGGTGCAGGTGCAGGTGGAGGGACAAGAGCATATGCAGGTGCAGCAGGTGCAGATTATGAATATGTTGCATTTGCATTTGCGTTTGTGCCTCCACCTGCACCTGCACTAGCACCAGAATAACTAGAGTTGTCATAGAGCATGAGAATCTGCTATGTATGTGAAATTGCGATTGATAAGCTGACATCGTTGATCATTCACATGCATTCTCATCCGAAAGTGAGTTCATATGTTCCTGACTGGGACGGGGATTCTGACTGGTCATCATGTTCACCATCATTTGATCCACTTATACATGATGAAAACTCCAACGATCTCAATGCTGATGCATCCGTTGTTGCTGCTGCTCCAAAAGCCTCAACATTGGGCCTTTTTGCCCGAACCACAGATGTTCTTTCCCTAGCATTCGACATGCTTCCCTTTTTCTAGGAGGAGCATGGACTAAGTGGATGGGGCCACTACTCACATAAACCCTTATAATCTCAGTGTCAGCAGTTGGTGTAGACTCCTTGCGAACACAAAAAGGGGAAGGGGCAGGGGAAGATTGGGAAGGGGGGAGGAGGAGGGGGAACATTCTTAGCATGAGAGTTGGCCATTGGGAGAGAGAAAAAAATAATAATAGAAAGCAAATGAAAGAGAGAAATGGGGATTTGATGAAATAAAAGACTTAGAGAAGGATTATATATATAATGTGAAAGGTAGAGAAAAACTTAATATTTTATTTTTTTCACTTCCCACCAATAGTATTGATTCATAAAGGGCTTTTATGGAATGACCATGTCTAGTTTTATGTATATATGTTGACCACATCTTTAATTTATTTTTTCTCATGAGATTTGTTTAATTTAAATTCTTACTTCCTAATTAAAATTTTATGTTTTCTTTGAAAATGTTGAAGCGTGTAACAATGTCATTTAAAATTAAGTTTGATTGATTAAATAGCACATATTTTTAATTAATTAATTAATAATATTTTCAACTCGCACATCTCTCACATGTGGCCTGATTCGTTTTGGAGACAGAAAGATTTCAACATAGTTATAATGTTTGCCATCTCTAATACCATGTTGAAAAGTTTGGGTGCTTCGAGTCTTCTCCCCCCTTCTAGGAAGGCAAAGGTTTAGGAGTGAATTATTCATAACCTTAAGCTAAACTCATGATAAAAAGTACTGGAATTAGCACAAATATATTGGTGAGCAGTGGCGTAGGCAGAAAATTCTTGAAGGGTGTCCAAAATAAAGCCAACATAGAAACAAATGTGGCCATGGGGAATTGAACCTCAATGGCAAACAAACTTCTTCACACTATTGCCACTAAGCTAACATGTAACATCCCGCATCTAGAAATAATTAGAATGTAGTTTAAATCTGGAAATTTTCGTTTTTGGAAAGTTCAAGGGAAATCTGGAAAATTGTAAGCAAGAAAAGTTGAGTTTTTGTCATTTTCAAATGATCATAACTCCTAGCTCAGGATGAGTTAGGAGTATTTATAGATATGGTTGGAAAGCTCTTGGAACTATCTTTCCAACGCCGCCAAGTTTGCGCGATTCCGAGTTCGTATGAGTGAGATATGCACTTTGGAAATTGGGCAGTTGGATTAAGGAAATGTCCAATCCGGATTTTAAAGGGTAGTTTGGTCTTTTCCTTACCCTTTTATTTTAATTCGTTTCTGGAAATTAATAAGGGGTCTAAACTGAATTATATCAGTTTAGACATTTACCAAATAGAGCTAGGGTTTTGGAGGAGGAACGCAAGAAAAGAGAAAAGGAGGAAAAAGCTAGATTCTTCATCGTCGTAAGGAATTGCTTGCGAATTTCGCCGAGGATTCAAT
>JAJOOR010026795.1:0-15227 GCA_036250505.1 Solanum acaule
ACACACGTAGCCGGATCAAGGTGCGGGGTGAAATTCTCTAGATGCCGGATCAAGGATTTAGAGATACCTAACTTATCACTTTGCATGTAATACACTAGGAAAGGATTGCGATTACTAGGATTACTGCGTTATGAGCTTGTGGGGAACACGTTTACCCTAGTTAATTTTCTCATCTTGATAACAACCGAAATTGACTTTTGATTATTGATTACTTACTGAATTCTTACAATTTGTTTCACAAATCCCCCCCCCCCCCTTTTTATTTCTTTGTTTCTGGAAGTACTTTGGCTAATTGAATATAATTATTGGTTAAAGTAAAGTCTAAACCATTTTCCTCGTGGGATCGATCCCAACCTACAAGTTGGGTTCTTTACTTGATAACGATCGCTCATACTTCTTTAGGGAGGTGTAATTTGAGCGTATCAAGAAACTAGGTGATATTTCTCCCAAGAACAAGCAAAGGTCTTCTTCAAGTTCATCCCCAAAATCCAAAGGATTTTTCCATAGTTTTCGTTACTAGGTGTGTGGGATTTCACTAGTGGGTTTCTTTCACCCATTTGATCCCTAGTATTCAATTAGCTCTTCAAGTTCTGATAAATTATTCAGACCTAGAGTTTCCAAAATCTTGGAGATTCAGTGTGACTTTAGCTGCATAGTTCCACGATTCTAAATAACATGTTTCTTAAAAAAATTGCATAGTTCTATGTATAGAATTCAGAACCCTAGCTTGTATTAATTATCAGTACTCATAAATTATACTTGCTAGGCATATCAGTGAAAAAATCATGCTTCAGAACTCAAATTCATATCTTATATTTATGTTGCATTTTCAGATAGCATGTCAGTATTTTGAGGTACTCAGTATTTCAGTTGCATTTTAGCTATGTATTATATATATATATATATATATATTCAGTTGGGAGTAGACTTAGCACTGAGTTGGAATAGGGTTCAGCATACCCTCACAGTCCTAGAATTACATGCCAACATAGGTTCAGAAGTTCCCCATGTAGGACATCAGTTTTAGTGATCATGCCACAATCATGCTTCTATACCCCTGGAAAGGTATATTGGGTCCTCTCGGTGGGGCGTATACATCGGACTCCAAGTTTATCTCACATGGTTTATGTTGGTGAATTATAACTCCCACAGTCATACTCTTATTGCATTGACCATGTTATCAACATTTACTTCAATATTCAATTCAATATGTTATCTTCATGATTAGTACTTGGTAATTGTATCTAGCTCAGTTATCAGTTATACTTCAGTGCAACCTATTGCCATGCTCAGTCTATATTGTTAGTATTATATTGTTCTATTTATATCATTCAAATTAGTATCTATATCCTGCATGCTCAAAGTATTGACGCATATTTTCCGTACATCATTTTTTGATGTAGGTTTAGACGCTCAACATCCAGATCATGCTTAGTACAATTTTCAGCCTATACTCGGCAACTTCAGTTCCTTATAGTTCGAGGGCATTTCTTTATGTTTGGTTTGGTTAGCTTACCGTCATTCTTTCACTATTGTTTTAGTTAGCTGGGGACTTTTCCTAGAAGCTCATCAGTAGTAGAGGCTTTCATACATAGAGTCAGTGTTATAAGTTTCAGGGTTGTTTCCCTTAGATATTCAGATATATTTTCATTTGGAGTCCTTTAGTTTTGACTCATTTATTAGTTATGCTTCCACTTATATTAGTTATATATTCAGTATGCTTGTGATATACCAGGGTTAGGTTGGGGTCACTTGTGATCCTAGGTCCTGTGTTACGTCTAGGGGGTAGCCTTGACACGTAACAGGGTTAGCCACTTTAGCGTCCTTGGTCTCGCTTAAGTTGTGGTCGCTTAAGCGGCAAGGGAGTCACTTTAGCGAGTAGCCTGAGCCTAGCCGTTTGTTTCTATTGTAAAAATAATAATTTATAAGTTTAAATAAATTGAAAACGACCGACGACATGGTCATTATTAATTTAAAAATAATTATTTTAAATATAAAGGGACGGACGACGTCTCTACATATATTAAATAAATAATAATTATTTATAATATGTTTGGCGTAAAAATCCACAAAAAAATGATGGAGCTAAGTCATTGTGCGTCTCTTTTTGAAAAAAAAAAAGGACATACGATGTCGTTTCTTTGAGCGACGCCGTCCGTCACTTTTTTTATTCGTTGTTTTAAATAGTTTTTACAAGTGATCATTCCTACTCTTAATTTCATAACCCTAGTTATAAGTTTAACTATTCATAACTAGTTGTAAATAATCACTAACATAGTTCAAGCTACTAAATAACATTAATGTATAAGAAAGTAAATAACACATTTGATTAATGCAGCTCTTCCAAGAGAATCTTGTTCGTTACAGAATAATCTTCTAAGTAAGCTAATTAAACTCTAAATAACTATGAATAATGAATCTTCTATGCTATGAGTAATCAGTGATAAATCCAGGATTTTATGATAGAGAGTGCTTAATTTTTTAACGTAAAGTTATTACTGTTTTTTTAAGTACAAAAGGCCCACAATTAAGACCAACAAAAAGGAAACAAACTATAATAACAAAAAGTAAAAACATCTGGAACATAGCTCAATTGTTCTCATCTTCTTCTCAAATTCTTGTTATGCAAATCTATGGAGCTCAGTTGCTTCCAACTATGAAGCTTAGAGGTAAACTTGTTACACCTCGAATCGTCTAAACACTTTTAATCATTTCGCCACTTTCCACTTACTTATGTGGTGATATCTGACTTGTTGTTGTGGCGAATCTGTGGATTATTTCTCGAGTTCTCGAATGATCCGATCAATACAAATCTTGACTAATCTCACCTCCCCTTCCCCATACCATAGCCGGAAGGGATAACGTATCCATAGAAGAGAGAGTACGGGCCCTTTATCTCCTAGTCTAAGCTTTCCAAGGAAGATAATGTACAATAACTTTCAAATCTAAAATATATGGGTTGAATCACCACTGAAATTATCACCTTCATATTATTAACATTCTCTTAATTTGTAAACGCAGTGACTTGAAGATACAACCAACTCTAAGCTCTTTATAGCTTTTGCAGCACCTTAAAAACTTATGGTAAGACTAAAACTTCGATCTTTATTGTTACCATAACATTTTTTGCCTTTTCCATAGTGGAATGAATCTGAAGATGAATACCTCCACCACGATTAAGAACATAAATATTAATGTAACTAAAGTGAATTACTTGCAGCAAATAAATGTATAATACAAAAGAAAAGGAATTTATAATAATGCTATGTGAATCCTGGTTTCATACCATATGTGACACCTTAAGCTCTTACCAGGTGGATGGCATATTTAACCAATATAATAGAACTATTTCAAATTCCACTTAACATATAGCAGATTGTAACCTTTTTTCTGATTACACACTTATGTTTTAAAATTGTATTATATTAGTAGACCTACATTGTTGATGTGAAAAGACTTGCATGCTTGATTCTTATGTTTGGTATGCTCTGATTGTCTAAGTTGATAATTTTCTTAGTTTGAACTGGAACTTCCTAAAAATTGTTGTATTCAAAATTACCAGCAAAAGCAAAAGCTAAGTTAGTGAAAAAATCAGCAAGAGTATTTTCTATCCTTAAAGAGTGTTGTGTCAAAGAATTCCTTTGCCTATTAATGGAGTTTACTTCCATTGTCACTCTCCAAGGAACTTCCCACTCTCCATTCAATATATGCACCAATGCTAGAGAATCAATTTCAATTATGACCTTAGATAATTGTTTCTCAAAACATTATGAAAATCCTTTCCTTATAGAAATAGCCTCATCAACCAAGTTAGTATAATAAGATATTTTCAAACCTCTAGCACCCAATATATAACCTTTAGAATCCCTCACATAAAAGGCTGCAGAACTAAGTCCTAAATTTTCCCTTGAAGCCCCGCTGTATTGTATTTCCACCAAACTGTAGGAGGTGAACACCATTTTACTAGTTTATACTGAAATTTTGGCCTACATCCATCTAGAATTTCAATCATATGAAGTCAAGATTTAGGAACATCTGCATAACAAAGTTTCTTTATAAGCAATCTCTGAGTCAAGTACTCATATCCATATCACCTTATCTATGGTCCTTCCATGCAAAATTGTGTTTCTCTTGTTCCATATGAACCACATGATAGTGTTAGACATTGCCTAGAAAATCATCTTTTGGCTAGTGTTTCCTTGCCAATCCCATAACATCTTCATAGTTTATGTCACCTGGATCCTCGAACCAATGATACCAATAGTCCAATTATCATACCTATCACGACCCAGGGGTACCCCCTAGATGTAACATGACGTATAGAACCTCGAAGGACTCCATACAAGCCACTTAGCATATCATAACATAAAGTAATAGAATATTAAAGAGTAAAACAATCATTTTAACTCCAAAACAGTTTTATAGAAAAGTCGAAGTATAACTCATGTCTCAACAAAACCATCTATTACAATCGAATGAAAGTGGTCCTAGCCCATACAAGATGTCCAAAACGGAAATATGAAAGAGAAACTAAAATGAAAGTAATCCGTCCTCGAACCATGAGAACTAACCAAGCTCGGGAAGAATTAAAGTCCAACCTCTAGCCACTAAAATAGGAACCCTGTCTGTCGGACCCTACATTTGAAAAATATATAGGCAAGAGTATGCATTAGTACAAAAATGCACTAAGTATGATAGCTATGCATAAAAAAACACTTAGAACATGCTAAGAAGGACATTTCATTTCATGACATGCAATTGACGAATTAAAACATGATATAAGAGGGTTAGAAAACATAAGTCATAACATCATGGTCAATGCAAGCTAAATCATCTTTAAGTCTTTGAACATAAGACTTCTTCTAGAAACCCGACCTCTACTAACAGGAGAGCTTCCATCTCAATGTCAATATCCACTCGGTGCTAAGCATAATTCCCACGGAATAGTATTCTCTTAATTATTCTCATTATCCATGGAAAGACATGTCATCTTGTCAATCCAAGCTAGTTCATTAGGATAACTCTTATTCATTGATTCAATTAGGTGAGAATAGCCTTTAAACCTAAGAATCCTTTCTATGTGAGAAAACCTTTCACATCATGGTTGCAAATGTTTTATGAGAATAACCTTTCAACAACACAACAACAACATAGTCACTTCACTCTAAAAGCACTCTTACAACATTTACATAGTTTCCATAAGATCACGCATAAACTCCTACTTTTCCCTTTCAAGGTTCAAAGCTTACTTTCAATCACCAAACCTAGAATTCAAGCATTAGATAGGGATTTTATCATAAATTCATGTAAATTCTATTACTTCATGCTTTAGATCATAAAACTGCTCTTTCATAATCAACAACACACATTATGAAATCACAAGTTGGAAAACATGGGGGTTTGCATGGGTTCATAGGGAAACATCATAAAAGCATTGTAAATCATCAATTGATGCATATTTAAACATAAATACATCATTAAGATCAATAATCAAAAGAACCCTTGGTGGAATCTACTAGTTGAACTCCTAATCGAGCCAACCTATGAACATCTCGAACCAACTCTTTCTTTTCATCCTCAACATGAGAAACACTACTCATTGATAGTCGACTAAGAGCATCCGCTAACACATATGCCTTACCGAGGTGATAGAGAACACTCATGTCATAATCCTTCAATAATTCTAGCCACCTTCTTTGGCGAATAATCAAATCCTTTTGAATAAACACATATTGCAAGCTCTTATGATTGGTGAATACATCAACATGAACCCCATACAAATAATGCCTCCAAATCTTTAAGGAAAAAACCACCGCAGCTAACTCAAGGTCATGGGTAGGATAATTCTTTTCATGGATCTGAAGTTGCCTTGAAGCATAGGTAATAACCTTACCATTTTGCATAACCACACATCTCAACCCAACTCTAGAGGCATCACAATATACCACAAAGCCATCCGTACCTTCCGGTAAGGTCAACACCGAAGCGAAAGTAAATCTATCTTTCAATTCTTGGAAACTTTTCTCACAAGCTTCCGACCATATGAATTTAGCCTTGTTTTGAGTAAAAGTCGTCAAAGGAGAAGCAATGGAGGAAAACCCCTCATTAAATTTTCTATAGTAACCGGCCAAACCCAAAAAGCTTCTAATATCGAAAGGAGTTGCAGGTCTATGCCAACTCTTGACCACTTCCGTCTTAATAGGATTTACCTCAATTCCCTTGCTTGACACAATATGCCCAAGAAAAGCTACGGAACTTAACCAAAATTTACATTTGCTAAACTTTGCAAAAAATTGTTGGTCCTTAAGAATTTACAACACGATCCTCAAATGATCAATATGCTCTTCCTCACTTCGCAAATAGATCAAAATATCATCAATAAACACAATTACAAACATATCAAGGTATTGTCTAAACACTCTATTCATCAAATCCATAAATACCGCAGGAGCATTAGTCATCCCAAACGACATTACCAAGAACCCATAATGACCATACTGAGTTTGAAAAGCCATATTCGGAATATCACTATCCTTGACCCTCAATTTGTGATAACCCGATCTGAGATCAATCTTAGAGAAATAACTAGCCCCTTGAAGTTGGTCAAACAAGTTCTCAATCCTTGGAAGAGGATATTTGTTCTTGATAGTCATGTTGTTCAATTGTCTATAGTCGATGCACATACTAAGGGAACCATTTTTTTTCCTTACAAATAAAACTGGAGCACCCCATGGAGAGATACTCGACCAGATGAAATCCTTATCCAACAAATCCTTCAATTAATCTTTCAACTCCTTAAGTACCTCCAGAGCCATTCTATAAGGAGGAATAGAGATAGGTTTCTTATCTGGGTAAAGGTCCATACAAAAGTCTATTTCCCGCTTGGGAGGAATACCGAGTAAATCATCTGGGAAAACTTCCAGAAACTCCTTAACTACGGGGACTGACTCAAGAGTAGGGGTTTCAGAATATACATACCTCACCCTAAATAAATGATAAATGCAACCTTTCGAAATTATCTTCCTATATTTTAGACGAGAGATAAACTGCCCCTTGGGCATATAATTTCCCCCCTTCCACTCAAGGATAGGCTCATTTGGAAACTAAAATATGACCACTCGAGTCCTACGATATATGGAAGCATAGAAAGAATGCAACCAATCCATCCTAAGAATGACATCAAAGTCTAACATGTCAAGTTCTACAAAGTCTACAAAAGTAACTCTATGGGACAAGGAAACATGACACTTTCTATAAACCCTCTTAGCCAGCACATAATCACCAACATGAGTAGAGACAGAAAAATGTTCTAACAATATAGCGGGGATCACATCAAAATTCATGGCCACATAAGGTGTCACAAAGGATAAAGTAGTACCGGGATCAAGCAAAGCATATACATCAATTTGAAAAACCTTTAACATACCGGTAACTACATCCGGAGAGCTCTCTTTGTCACCTCAGTTTTGAAGAGCATAGAAGTGGTTTTACTTTGGAGAATTGGAATTCGGACCACTAGGAGGAGCTTGTTTGCCTTATCTTCCCTTTGCCGCAAGCATGAAGCAATCTCTCATTTTGTGACCACTCTTCTCGCAACTAAAGCAACCATTGATGTCGGCTAGGCACTTACCATCATGTTTCTTCCCACACTTGGCATAAGTAGTCCTAGCCAAACAAGAACCACCTCCATTACCGCCTTGAGGTTTAGGGTTAGACACGCATTAGAGGAACCTTGGACGGAAAACCCTTGCCGAAGCTTAGGATGACCATGTCCATCAGATCTAGCATGTGAGAAATTACCATCACCGGTCTTAGCCATTTTTACCTCTCTAGACTTCTCTTTGAGTTTCTCCTCTTCAATTTGTTGTGCATGTACCATGAGACGAGAGATGTCCATGTCACCAATAAGCATGATGGTAAGACACTCTTTAACCACCATTTTGGACATACCCGACACAAATTTGCTCATTCTAGCCCTTGAATCTGCAATAATTGTTGAAGCATATTTCGACAATTGAGTGAACTTTAGAGCATATTCCCTCACACTCATACTTCATTGACGAAGGTTGATGAATTCAAGCACCTTCGCTTCCCTCATCTCTAGGGGAAAGAACCTATCAACAAAAGTGGATTTAAACATTTCCCACTCTATGGGACCCGCTCCTACCGGTCTTGCCTCTTTCCATTGGTTTTACCACACTTGAACAACACCTTTCAATTGGTAAGCGGCCAATTTTGCCTTCTCTCCCGGAGTCATTCCCATGATAGCAAGTACCTTATAGACCTCATCGATAAACTCTTGAGGATCTTTCTCTACTTTGGAGCAATGAAATTTCAGAGGGTTCATCCTCATAAAATTCCTCACTCTTGAAGCCTCCGTACCCACATTTGGGTTCATGGGGACTACCACCTCTCTATTGTTGTGAGCCATCATGACCTGGTCCAACACTTGAAAAACCGACCTAAACTCCGCTTTGTAACTTGTTTGGCCAAAGGATCGACCGGAGCTTGAGGAAGAGCTTGGGGAAGAGCTTTTTGTTCCACGTTCTCCCTCACATTCCTTCGAGTATAAGCCTTTAGAGTAGACATATCCTAAAGAACATAGGATAAGGATTATGAGATAGACTTAATAGAGTTAAACTCTATGGCACGACTTTAGAATAATGAAAGAAGTGTAGTTTCATAATAATCTTGTAGCCTCTCATTCATAAATGTGGCGCGATTCACACTCATGAACAAGACTCTACTAGACGTAGCTTATGAGACATCCTAGGACCATTCTAAACATTGTGCTCTGATTACCAAGTTTGTCACGACTTAGAGGTACCCCCTAGATGTAACATGGCGTACAGAACCCCGAAGGAATCAATACAAGCCACTAAGAATATCATAAAATAAAGTAATAGAATATTAAAGAGTAAAACAATCTTTCTAAGTCCAAAACAATTTTATAGAAAAGCGGAAGTCTAACTCATGTCTCGACATAGCTATCTATTACAATCGAATGAAAGTGGGCCTAGCCCATACAACATGTCCAAAAAGTAAATACGATAGAGAAACTAAAATGAATGTAATCCGTCCTTGAACCATGAGGACTCACCAAACTTGGGAAGAATCAAAGTCCAAGCTCTAGCCACTAAAATGGGAACCCTGTCTGTCGGACCTTATATTTGAAAAAAAATGTAGGCAAGAGTATGCGTTAGTACAAAAATGCACTAAGTATGATAGCTATGCATAAAAATACATTTAAAACATGCTAAGAAGGACATTTCATTTTATGACATGCAATTGACCAATTAAAACATGATATAGGAGGGTTAGAAAACATAAGTCATAACATCATGGTCAATACAAGCTAAATCATCTTTAAGTCTTTGAACATATATGAGATACTTATTTAAGTAACCTTAGTTAATTAATCATCTTATTTTGGGAAAATTAGCCTTAATTGACATAGAGACCATGTGAGCTAAAACATGATCACCCGTTGTCTCCCACACCGAAAAGGGTTGTTCTACTTTCCTAAGGTAGAACCATGAACTTCTAGCTTAAGTGGATCCACTAGCTAAATATCCTACGGGGGCACGTAGTTTATGGGATAAGGAGATTGTTACTAGAAACCCGACCTCTACTAACGAGAGAGCTTTCATTTCATGAGACTTCTTCTAGAAACCCGGCCTCTACTAACAGGAGAGCTTCCATCTCAATGTCAATATCCACTCGGTGCTAAGCATAATTCCCATGGAATAGTATTTTCTTACTTATTCTCATTATCCATGGAAAGACATGTCATCTTGTCAATCCAAGCTAGTTCATTAGGATAGATCTTATTCATTGATTCAATTAGGTGAGAATAGCCTTTCAACCTAAGAATCCTTTTTATGTGAGAAAACCTTTCACATCATGGTTGCAAGTGTTTTATGAGAATAACCTTTCAACAACACAACAACAATATTGGCACTTCACTCTCAAAGCACCCTTACAACATTTACATAGTTTCCATAAGATCATGCATAAACCCCTACTTTGCCCTTTCAAGGTTCATAGCTTACTTTCAATCACCAAACCTAGAATTCAAGCATTAGATAGGGATTTTATCATAAATTCATGTAAATTCTATTACTTCATGCTTTAGATCATAAAACTGCTCTTTCATAATCAACAACCCACATTATGAAATCACAAGTTGGAAAACATGGGGGTTTGCATGGGTTCATAGGGGAAACATCATAAAAGCATTGTCAATAATCAATTCACGTATATTTAAATATAATTACATCATTAAGATTAACAATCAAAAGAATCCATGATGTTTGAAGAAAACCTTAGCTAATTGGGGAATTCTACCTTCTGAAATAGAGGAATTTGGGGACTCTATGAATGAGAGAGAATCATGGATGAAAACTACCATACCTCAAGTCCAATTGCTTATCTTCAATGGAGGCACTGATACCTCAGCTTGAAACCCTAGGCATATTCTTCTTCTTCTTCAAGTTTCTAGAGAGAGAATATTTGGGAAGAGTTGGTTCTTTTGGAGAATTTGGAAGAATGAACTAAATGGGTCTAATTTCGGGGTAAAAAGGCTTATATAGGGGTCTTAAATGTAGTCGAAACGACATAGTATGGGAACTAATTAATTAGGAAAAGACCTAACTACCCCTGAGTTAACTTTCAGCTACCACTGACCTACCGACCAACGGACCAAGTCGACGGATTGTGGATGGACCTACGGTTCGTCCTGGTGAACCGTGGTTGGTGGTTAGAGACTTTTGTCCTGACCTACGGTTCTTAGACCATGAGGCGTGGATCGACCTTTGGCCTGTAGGTCCCGCCGTGGTCCATGGCCTAGAGAACATTGAGTGACCCACCCACGGACCTCACCTACGATCCGTGGGTCCACCTACGGACCGTCTGTAGTCCTCGTGGGTGGCACCTAGTACTGTTGGAATTTGGTTTATCTCCCTTTTTCGGGTACGGGGTGTTACAATACCAAATAGATAAAGAGCCACCCTTGGTTTCCACCATATATGATCTTCATGATATTACCTATTTTGTAACATAAATTTCCAAAGTTGTGTATCTCCCTTCCACTGAACTAGTGCTGGTATTTACTTTTTACAGTACTTGTTCCACATATAAATAACCCATAAACTATTTTGAGTCCTAAATCTCCACCAAAGCTTGACATACATAGCTTGTGAAACTGCAAATAGTGATGTAAAACCCAATCCACCTTCATGCTTAGGCTAAAAAACTTTATCCCAAGCTGTCTATTGTTTACTTCTCCCATTAACCTTATTACTCCAAAAGAACTAAGCAATGATTCTATGAAGCTGTTTTAAAACACATTTAGGATGAACAATTATGGACAACATTTGAATAGGATTACTTTGTAGCACACTAGAGATTAAGTCTTCTTTACCCCCATAGGATAGCATGTTCCATTTCCAAACCTGCAATTTTGACTTGACTCTCTTTATCAGATCATCATAGTGAAATTTTCTTTTCCAAGTATGAGTTATAGGGCATCCAAGATAAGTTAGAGGAAATTGACCTCTAGTAAATCCTGTGCACTCCTCTACCAACTATCTTACCTCTCCTGCAACATTTGGATGAAGAAAGAAAACATTCTTGTGCTTATTTATCTTTTGGCCAGATTCAGTTTCATACTCCTACAAACATTTCATTATTCTCTCTAAAGAATACCTATTTGAAGAATTAAAAATGATGGTATCATCTGCATACGCTAGATGGTTCAAATTATCACTCCACTTAGGTAATCTATAGCCCACAAATTGATTATCATCAAACAATGCATCTAGTGCCCTACTGAGAACCTCTGCTGAGATAATGAATAAAGCAGGAGACAAATGATCTCCTTGTTTTACTCCTCTGGTAGAGTGAAAAAATTTGTGTGCCTACGCCCATTAATAAGCACATAATACTAGTTGTTAGAGATTAATCTCCATATTACATCAACAAAAACCTTTGAAAATCCCATATTCTTAATACCTTCATTAGAAAAAATCGCGAGATCCTATCATATGCCTTGGACATATCTAGTTTAATGAGAATATTACTGGCTTTCCTTTCTTCTTGATATCGGTAACAATTTCCTAAGTTAATAAAACATTCTCAAAATATTTCATAAATGAAAATGTTATTCATAGGTATATTTTGCTTTAAAAAAAATAAATTAAAAATAGAATTGTTGAGAACTAAGAAGAAGTAAAAATAAGAAAAGAAAACCTTTGCTTTAAGGGGGATTCAATCCCTCGCCCATTGAAACTGAAGGCCTTCAGCATCCACTCTTAACCGTCACACCATAATAGATTGATATGATGTGGGTGCTCACTAGCTCTTTGAATCCATTTTCTTAATATTTCTGTGCATCTATATACACTTTACATCCGGATCAATGGGTGCTCGAGCACCCAAAACCTAATATGTAGGTCCGCTCCTGTGAGTAATCACTAAATTCTATGAATAATGTTCAACTCTTAGAAATAATTTGTAATCCTAAAACGCCATTTTAATGACATATTTATAAAAGTACGGGTTGAATCTTGATCTCTTTTTTGCTAGGACAACTCCAATCTGATAGATGGGGGGAGGGGGGGTTGGAGTGCATGCCCCATTATGTAGCTCAAGTGGTCACATGTGTCGCAAGCTTATCATAAGAATTATTAAATCTCTGAATCTCAGTCTGAAACAGGTGCGACACGTGATTCAATGCATAGAAGGCTCCCTCGCATCGTGGACTATTCTTTTGCCACTCTTTTGGTTGTGTTTTTGTCCAGGACACTTTATTTTACATTTCAATCTATCTTTTAGGGGTTTTCTTGTTATTTTTGGCCTGAAATCAACCTAATCATATTTATTAGGTAATCACAACAAATATTCAACAAATACCTAGATATTCATAGTTAAATTAAGAATAAGAGAATTAAATTTGGAAATTAAATACATAACTACACTCCTGATAAAGTCCGCATTGATAATTGTCATTAGGGGTATTCGTGGTTCAGCTTGGATCGGTTATTAGTTAAAACCAAAACTAAACAAATCTAGTCAGTTTTCAAATTTTTAAAACCAAACCAAACCAAACGAAAAAAAACCCATTGGTGTGGTTATTGTTGGTTTGGTTCAGTTTTTCTGGTTATTTTGGTTTGAAAGTAATAAATCTCTTGAGGACATACGTATCTCGATAGACACAAACACCTAGCACATGAACAATCCACGTGAAAGCTATTGTTGGTTCAATTAAGAAATTAAGCAATACTAGAGCTATTATTACACCAATAAAGTGTTCAATTAAGAGAAAAATGTGACTAGTTTATGTGAGGTAGGGTAGGTAAAGACTAAAATAAAAGATTTTAATGGACTTAGATTTAGGATTGTAATAGTTGGGCTAAAATTTATGTGTTGGGCTTGAGAAAATGGTAAAGTTAAAGACTTAAGTTAATTAAAATTTAACAAAATATTTATATTTTATTTATGAACAATATATAAATAATTATAAAATTTATATATATAATTTATTGGTTTGGTTTGGTTATTTTGCGGTTGCTATTTAGTAAAACCAAAACCAAACCAAATGGTATCGGTTTGCAAAATTTAAAACCAAACCTAACCTAACCAAACCAAACCAAACCAAATATCAGTGCCACTACAAGAAAAGTGTGAATTACATGGGGATTTTCTTGGAGATTAGTATGAAAATTTGCAGGAAAATAAGTTTCTTACGGATTTTCATACTAATTCCCAGAAAAATCCTCATGTAATTCACAGTTTTCTTGTAGTGAGTTTTTTTAATCGGTTTGATTCGTATTGCTGTTCGATTTGGTTTTTTAACTGTAACAATGAACCACCCTAATTTTCATATAAAAGAAGAATCAGCCAGGACAAAGAATATTGTTATATTTAGCAAAGAAAAGAAAACAATTACAGCTAACTTACTTTAATACTGAATGGACAACATGTCCACTCACAAAAAAAATCAACTACAATATTCTTTATTCAGATTGGGGATTCACTTGTGTCTTGAAAATAAAAAAAAATAAAAAACAGACTACTTTATCAACCAGTTAATATGGCTTCTCAAGTTACTGAAGGAAGTGGGAGTAACAATTGTTGAACGAACTAATAAGACATTAAATATATTTTGTATTCATTTCATATAATTTTGAACACAAAAGTCTACTTCCTTACTACTCATTCTCTCATCTAATTCTTTTTGCTACTACATTATATACATTCAACCAACAATAATAAATGTATTAAAATAATGAGAATTTAAAAAAACTTTACAAATAATTGGTATTCAATCATTTTGATGTGTTTTTATCTACACATTTTGTAACAATTGTTTTTGACCCATTTTGCTCACATCAAACATCACCTCCCAGGGACAAACGTTAGTTAAAACACAATCTCCTTCCTAATTAAAATATTATTAAAGAACCGTATTGTTGTTTTCTTTCTTTTAAAATTACTTTAACAAATAAAATTGTAGGAAATAATTTCTTACTTCTTAATCTCATTTTATAAATTAAAACAGAATAACTTCATATACCCTTACGGATAATATATGTCACATATACAAGATCATGTTATATCCATCATTAATTTGTATTTATATAACAATAAAAAATAATTATAATAAAATAAGAATTATTTTTTATATATTTTTTTCTGAATTGCAGTAGGATAAACATTTGCTAATTTTTTAAAAATATTATTAGAAAAAGAATGTGTTAAAAAGAAAATCAATAATATATTTATTTGGAAAATTAGCATTTTTGACCCATTAAATAACAATAAGGTCATTTTTTGACCAAACCATAAACGGAAGGTATTTGTTCATTTCACATAGTTTAAGGGCATTTTGACCCTTTTCCCTTTTAAAAAATGATTTTTTTTTTAATATTCAAAACCAATTTAACTTTTGCAATCAAATTATAGATTTAATAAAATGTTTATAACTATATAAATACTTATAGCTTGTTTAAACCATAATAATTTTTTTTTGACAAATCTGAGGTCTAGTATGAAACCATCACAAATAAGTGAGGCAATAGGGAGGTGGTAACAAAATTGAATTTTGTGGCCCAAATAATTTCTATTTAGCTTCCTTTGGTGTTGAGTCAACCAGAATTGGTTCAGGAATAGCATAGTGGTAGTAGTTATTGCTCTATGAGTTCAATTATACCCCTCGCTAGCCCCAG
>JAJOOR010026796.1:0-11665 GCA_036250505.1 Solanum acaule
AAAAAATGAATACACATTCATGAAGACTTTAACTTTCGTCGTCAAATTCGGCAAGCCTACACGTCGACAAGTCTAAAAAAAATGAATACACATTCATGAAGACTTTAACTTTCGTCGTCAAATTCGGCAAGCCTACACGTCGACAAGTCTAAAAAAAATGAATACACATTCATGAAGACTTTAACTTTCGTCGTCAAATTCGGCAAGCCTACACGTCGACAAGTCTAAAAAAAATGAATACACATTCATGAAGACTTTAACTTTCGTCGTCAAATTCGGCAAGCCTACACGTCGACAAGTCTAAAAAAAATGAATACACATTCATGAAGACTTTAACTTTCGTCGTCAAATTCGGCAAGCCTACACGTCGACAAGTCTAAAAAAAATGAATACACATTCATGAAGACTTTAACTTTCGTCGTCAAATTCGGCAAGCCTACACGTCGACAAGTCTAAAAAAAATGAATACACATTCATGAAGACTTTAACTTTCGTCGTCAAATTCGGCAAGCCTACACGTCGACAAGTCTAAAAAAAATGAATACACATTCATGAAGACTTTAACTTTCGTCGTCAAATTCGGCAAGCCTACACGTCGACAAGTCTAAAAAAAATGAATACACATTCATGAAGACTTTAACTTTCGTCGTCGAATTCGGCAAGCCTACACATAGAGAAGTCTCAAAAAAATGAATACACATTCATGAAGACTTTAACTTTCGTCGTCAAATTCAACAAGCCTACACATTGATAAGTCTCAAAAAAGGAAACCACATTCATGAAGACTTCAACTCTCGTCGTCAAATTCGGCAAGCCTACACGTTGACAAGTCTCAAAAAAATGAAAACACATTCATGAATACTTCAAGTCTTGTCACCAAGTGTCGGCAAACCTACACTTCAACAAGGCTTGAAGTAAGGGGCATCTGTAGAAACACAAATTTTATTGGATTTAATTTATACAAAATTTGGATTAAATCCATGTTTATTTGAGTTGAATGATTAATTTGGGTTTTACAAATAAATAAGTCCATTTTTATTAAATTCAAATTCAAGGTCCATTTCACCTTGAAGCCCAAACACATGCCACGTGTCACAATGACTAGGCATCCAAGACCAACAAGGTGACGCCACATGTCCAAATGAGGTGGTAGTCCCAGTCAAATGCAAGAACGAATCACAATGCGCCAAGTGTCAAAATGACATCCTTTGTCCAATCACAAACAACCTTATCCACTCCTTACAACTATAAATACGAGATAGACATGACATTCAAAGGCATCAAGAAAACTCTTCAAAAAGCATTCTGCAAGGATTGGAGAAAGCTACAACACCAGCTACAAAGCTCTTCGAAGGAGTGGTCAACGGAGTTCTTCCCGGAAATCGACTTGAAACGACGAAGCGCTTTTCGACGTTCCCGAAAATCAATAACATCTCAAGGAGGTCTACATCATCCAACAATTCGAGAAGTATGCTACTCAAGGCCCTCGAATCTTGGAGAAGCTTAGGATAAAGAAAACTCTTCAACAAGCATTCTGCAATTGGAAGAAGCTACACTATCAACTACATATCTCTTCGAAGGAGTCATCAACGGAGTTCTTCCCGGAGATCGACTTGAAACGACGAAGCGTTTTCCGACGTTTCCGGAGATCGATAACATCTCAAGGAGGTCTACATCATCCAATATTTTGAGAAATACGCTACTGAAGTCCCTCGAATCTTGGAGAATCTTAGGAGAGAGAATCAAGAGAACAACATAATTGTAGTCATAACGATACATCAATAAAAATAACATTTTTCTTTTATTTATTTTGCTTGTAGTTGATTTTCAGTGCTTAAGGAAATTTTTTGCGAAAAGTCATGTCACTTAAATCTGATTGGCCGAAGGGAGTCCTCTTCCAATCACAACTCCTCTATTTTAAAACTATAAATAGGGGTCCTCATAATTCAGAAAAAAGTACGAAGAATTCTAAACAAAAAGCTAGAGAAAGCTCGTTGATCAAAAACCACAATTTTTTCTACAAGCTACAAGTTTAAGAATTCAAGAACTCAAGAGTTTAAGAATTCAAGAACTCGAGAGTTCAAGAATTCAAGTGTTCAAGTTTAAGAATTGAAAATTTGAAGAAGTCAAGATCAAGATAAAGTTCAAATTCAAGAACGATCAAGATCAAGACCGCCGGATTTAAGATCAAGCTCGAAGCCCTTGGATTCAACTAGAAGTCAAGATCAAGACCGCCGGATTCAAGATTAAGCTCGAAGCCCTTGGATTCAACTAGGAGTCAAGAACAAGAAAAAGTTCAAGTTCAAAAGCGATCAAGATCAAGACCACTGGATTCAAGATCAAGCTCGAAGCCCTTGGATTCAACTAGAAGTCAAGATCAAGATAAAGTTCAAGTTCAAGAACGATCAAGATCAAGACCACCAGATTCAAGATCAAGCTCGAAGCCCTTGAAATCAACTAGAAGTCAAGATCAAGATAAAGTTCAAGTTCAAGATCAAGATCAAGTTCAAGTCAAATTCAAGATCAAGCTCAAAAACCCTTGAATTTATATTTGAAAAGGCGAATTCAGAGGAATCATAGAGATTGTAACACTCCCACTTGAAATAATAAATACTATTGTTGCATAATTTTTCGTTCTTGAATCTTGTTTTCTCAACACGAATTTTATTGTCTACAAATTCTAGCACGCCTAGTGAGACAATCTCTACCTCTAAAGAGTTCGTTTGATCTCTCAAAGAAAATGTCTTTGATTGGTACACAGATCTTGAACCAAATTCTATAGATTGTTGGGAGCAATTAGAGCAAGAGTTCCTCAATTGTTTTTATAGCACAAGACGCATCGTTAGTATGATTGAACTTTCAAAGGCTTATCAAAGTGAAGATGAGCTAGTTGTTGACTTTATCAATCGCTGTAGAAGTTTGAGCCTCAACTGCAAAAATCGTTTTAGTGAAACTTATAGCATTGAAATGTGCATCAAATGCATGAATTGGGGTCTTCACTACATCTTGAAAGGATTAAAGCCCAATACATTCGAAGAGTTGGCAACTCGTGCACATGATAAGGAATTAAGCTTGACTTTAAGAGAAGATTAACGATCTCCTGTCTATGAAACTCATGAAGATGAAGATATAGAAGAACTCCAAAGTGGGGGCAAGTCTACATCTGAAGATGACTTTAAAGAGTCAATGTATATCTAAACGCTCCTTAATGCATGATCCTAAACTACAAGTTACAATGCTCCTTAACGCATGAGCCTAAATTGAAAGTTACAATGCTCCTCATCGCATGAGCCTAAACTACAAGCTGAAATGCTCCTAGATGCACAAGCCTAAACTGTATATCACAAGACTCTTCAAATTCAAGATAAATCTCTAAGTTGGAAAGCTCTTTATATTTGAGTTAAATATTCAAGTTCAAATGATCCTTAAAACACGAGATTAAACTGTATGTCATAAAACTCTTTAAATTTGAGTTAAATCTTCAAGTTGAAATGCTCTTTGACACGAGCTTAAATTGTATATCGCAAAGTTCTTCAAATTTGAGTTAAATCTTTAAGCTGAAATGCTTCTTGAAACACGAACTTAAATTGTATGTCACAAAGCTTTTCAAATTTGAACTAAATCTCCAAGTTAAAATTCTCTTTAAGGTACGAGCCTAAACTACATGTCACTCCTGGCCTGCAAGAATATAAACTGTGTATGGCACACCCTAAAAAAATTTAAAAAAATCATTCACTCTCCCAGAACTACGTTGTGACTTAATCCTCTTCACTGAGGTACGTAGGCGCTTAGAACCATATTCTAAGTTCAGTTGCATAAGTGTAAAAAAACCACATGTTCTCCCTTGATCTGTCACATGCAAGTTAGAGCTGTAAGTAATCTTTCATAAAACTTCAGACTTGCACTAAATGGTGGTGACTTAATGGGGGAAAACCCCTATGAATAAAAGTTGTTTCAAGATAAAAGTCTTAAAAATCTCCAAGTATGCAGGTTGAAGTCTTCAAATTCTCTAAGTATACATGTTGAAGTATTAAAATCTTTCATTTCTACAAGTTAAAGTCTTCAAATTTGTCAAGTCTGCAAGTTGAAGTCTTCAAATTCTTCAAGTCTCCAAGTTGAAGTCTTCAAATTCTTCAAGCCTAGTCTTTGAAAGATAAAATATCTCGACAAGACTTGAAGAAAGAGGCATTTATAGTCATTAAAAATTTATTAAATATAAATTTATAAAATGATTCGGATTATATTAAATTTATGAATATATTAGTTCAAATAAATATTATGGATTAATATAATTGAGTTAATTATTTAAATCTTATAAATATATGTTTAATCAAAGTCCGCTCAATAAAGCCCATATGTCATGTCACTTAAATCTGATTGGTCGAAGGAAATCCTCTTCTAATCACAACTCCTCTATTTTAAAACTATAAATAGGGGTTCTCATAATTCAGAAAAGAGAACAAAGAATTCTAAACAAAAAGCTAGAGAAAGCTCGTGGATCAAAAGCCACAAATTTCTCTACAAGCTACAAGTTTAAGAATTCAAGAACTCAAGAGTTCAAGAATTCAAGAACTCGAGAGTTCAAGAATTCAAGTGTTCAAGTTTAAGAATTGAAGATTTGAAGAAGTCAAGATCAAGATAAAGTTCAAGTTCAAGAACGATCAAGATCAAGACTGCCGGATTCAAGATCAAACTCGAAGCCCTTAAAATCAACTAGAAGTCAAGATCAAGATAAAGTTCAAGTTCAAGAACGTTCAAGATCAAGACCACCAGATTCAAGATCAAGATCAAGCTCGTAGCCTTTGGATTCAACTAGAAGTCAGGATCAAGATCAAGTTCAAGTTCAAGAACGATCATGATCAAGACAACCAGATTCAAGATCAAGCTCGAAGCCCTTGAAATCAACTAGAAGTCAAAATCAAGATAAAGTTCAATTTCAAGATCAAGATAAAGTTCAAGTTCAAGATCATGATTGAGATCAAGTTAACGTTAAATTCAAGATCAAGCTCAAGAGCCCTTGAATTTATATTTGAAAAGGCGAATTCAGAGAAATCATAGAGATTGTAATACTCGCACTTGAAACAATAAATACGATTGTTGCATTATTTTCCGTTCTTCATTATTGTATTCTCAACGCGAATTTTATTGTCTATAAATTCTGGCATGCCCTGTGGGACAATCTCTACCGCTCTTCTCAACTTTTCAAGCATCAAATAATATCAAAATGACTTGCACTATCGAAGAATGACTAGCAAGCTTGACTAAAGCAATTGAAGGTTTGACAAAGTGTGCTCACGAACAAGATGCTAAACTTTCCAAGCTAACAAATAAGATGGGTAATATGGTCGACAGAAGATCGAGTCAAGAATCTTTGAAGCTTCCTAGAATTCAAGACGAAGAAGAGTCTTGCATAAAACAAATAGAGATCAAAGAGTTTCGTCTATCCGCTGGAGGCTTGATTTTGATTGATCAATTGAAGGACTTTATCATAGAAGCTATCAAAGAAAAGTCTGAGTCCCCATCCAAATTTTCTTCTACATATCCAAGCCATATACACAAAGAATTGATAACTTAAAAATGTCTGAGGGTTATCAACCTCCTAAGCTTCAACAATTTGATGGCAAAGTAAATCCCAAACAACATATAGCGCACTTTATCGAAACTTGCAATGAAGCTGGGACATATGGTGATTATCTCGTTAAAGAGTTTGTTCAAAATCTCAAAGAAAATGCCTTTGATTGGTACACAGATCTCGAACCAAATTCTATAGATTGTTGGGAGCAGTTAGAGCAAGGGTTCCTCAATCGTTTCTATAGCACAAGACGCGTCGTTATTATGATTGAACTTACAAAGGCTCTGTTGACACCCAATTTTGATCGACCTTTAACCCTTTTGGGAATGCTATTCAATTAAATACGTATTTTAAATTTTTTATTTTTTTTTAAAAATTTTAGTCGGTTTTGTCTAAAAAATTATAATTTTAGTATGCATGCTTTACCAAAATTATTGTAAATTTTATTAAATTATTCTCTTAAATTATTTTTTTTATCGATATTTAAACTAGAAATAATTATTTTACTCAAATGTTTTAAAATATTTTAATATATGTGGTATTTTAATTGGATAGCATTTCCTTAAATTTCCTCTTAATTATTTAATTCTTAGCCTATTCTATTCTAATTTATTTCAAATCTAGCCATTCCAATTCAAATTCTCATTTCAATTATAGCCATTTAGTTGATTGCAAGTTCAGCCCTTTCTTATCTCAATTTTCAAGATTCCAACTTTCATTTAATCTCATCCATCCATCCAATTTCGAAATAATCGTGGCCCTCCATCTCACTTGATCTCAACGACTGAGATCAAGTCCTCCAACCTTTCTATTTTAATAAAAAAGAACCCAACCCTAAAATAATCTTATTCTCTTCCTCTCCTCTCCAAGCAGACCGCCGCCTCCCCCTTTCTATTTTCCTCCAGCCGGCGAAGACCAGCGGACCAGCGACAGCGTACGGCGAGGGCAGCAACTCCGACGCCTTCTCCCTCCATCTCTCCTCCTTTCTCTCCTCTCTCCACTAGCAGCAGCAGCAACGAGGCTGCTGCTCTTCCTTTCTTCTCTTTTTTCCAACGAAGCCAGCAGCTTCGGCGACAACAACACCAGCAGCCACGCGAGGCCACCAACAAACGGATTTGGCCGGCGCAGGAACCAGTAGCAGCGCCCAGCGAGGCGCACTCCGGCAGCCACCAACACAACCAGCAGCTCCAGCCAACTCCAACAAGCAGCAGCAACCAGCGACATCGGCAAAAACCAGCAACTCCAGCAGCTCTGTGACAACAACATCAGCCGCAGTTCGGCATGAAAACAGCTGCCCCGTCCAGCAGCGACGGACAACAACGGCGACAACAAGTTTCGACCAAGGATTCCGGTCAAGATTTGGGTCAACTTGATAGTTAAAATTTTGGCTTGTTAAAAGACGGATCTTAACAGATCCGTCTTAGGTTATTCTCTTGTCCGATTTATCATTCGAATTCTCAATAAACTAATGAACATATGATAGATTGTTGCTTGTTGGCACTTTGTCAGATTTGTTGACTGATGAAACGTTATTTAAGCATGTTTTCTCTGTGATTTATTAAACTTCTTAGGTTTGTTCATGTCTGGCATATCAACATATCCTTATAGTCTAAATTCTGTCCAGAATTTCATCACTTTGCTATATATTTTTTAATATGTTTTAATCTTTGTAAATGGATGCTAGTATGCTTATAAATTCTTTGCTATATATGTTAGAATATGTTTTAGTCTCTGTAGTTGGATATTAATATGCCGATATTGATAAAGTATTGGCTCCTGCTAATATGATTTGGTTTTCCTGTTTGACCAAAATATTTTGTCGACCTTCGCCAAAGAGTTTCCTGTTAATTCTTGTTAAGCTCCTTAATATTAGCTAATTGCCTATAATCGATATTGTGACACTTGTTGATTTGATTGTAATTTTGTAGGAAATTTGGTAAATCAGATTGATTATGTTGCTATATATAAATGCTTGAATTGAGTTGTAAATTATTCTTTCATTTAGATTTTATCTCTGTCTGCTTAATTTTATATATTAGTGACTGCTATTAATTGATCTCATGCCATAATTAGAATTTTATATCCGTTCTCATTACTTGTTTATATTTGGTAAAAATTAGATTTGGTAAAGATTAGATTGATTTTACTCTCTTATTTTCGGAAAATAATTTTATAATTGATCCCTCCTTCCCTTAATATTTGTCTTGATTGATTCTTACTTGTTTATTTATGGCAATTTAATATTAGGTAAATATTTGACTAAAGGTAATTATTGCCTTATGTGTTGGCTGATGCCTACTTTATTATGACAACTCTTAATTATTTCCCTGTTTTATTTAGTTGCTCATATTTTTGGTAAAAAAAATAAATAAATTAGTAAATCTGATTTTGGCTCTTGTAAAATAAGTAAATTAATTTTTAATTGATTCCTTAAAATATATTATTTCCTTCTAAACCATGCCCCTCTTCCACTATATAAAGAAGAATCCCCTTTCATTATACTCACGGTTGAATACTCTCATGCTTAGGACACACGCCTTTTAACAATTAACAATTAACAAAATTCTCTCTACTCTAAAAAAAAGAAATAAAACAAAAGTCTTGTGAACTCTAAGAAGGCTCTCCAATCGATTTTTGCTGTGTTCGGGTCGAATAGTGGATTAGGCTTATCTTCTTTGTTGATAAATATATTCTGCTTAACTAGTTAGTTGTTTCTCTATCACTTTAATTTTCGTCTCGCATTATTCCGTTTATTGTTGTATGTTTTGAAAACAAGTAAAAAGGGAAAGCGTACGGGTCAGTCTTCTTTCCCTCTTGGTGTGTGATGTGATGTTATTATTTCCAGTAATTGCTTGATTCTTTATACGCATGATTTTGCTTGTAATATATTATGTGGGTTTAGACATATAGTATGTGTAAATATTATGTAGTATTGTGCTTTGTTTGTTTAGCAGGTTTATAAGTTTGGGAGTTCGAAGAGTCATCATGGGAAGAGATGTTGATATGAAGCACTACCTTATTCCGTTTTAATATGCGTATTTGGATCATTGATTCGATTTTGTAATAATTTTGTATAAACTCTAACTCTCCTATATATGAAATAATTTTGGGGATCGCCTAAGGGGGGAGGGAATTACGTGCTATTTGTTTATCTTATTGTTATTTGAATGTGTTAGAAAGCATGCTTATATGATTGTTGATTGTTTGATAGTTCGTATTTAATAACTTCGCTTTAGATCTAAATAAAATAAAATAAAATTACTATCGCCTTTAATCACCTAAGTCTTGACCCAAAATAATTAATCACTTGTTTAAGCTTTGTCTAACCATGTTGAAATCAATAATGTGTTTAATTGACTCGACTGCTCATTGTAACTTATTTATGTGATGCGTATATCTGTCGCTTAATCTAAATTAATAAAGGACATTTGTTCCTTTATATATATAAATTATATAAGCATTTTATTTTATATCAATTTATTTCTGTCATCTAGATATCATGCTCATAGGACTTGATTAAATTTTTAGCATGCTAATGGGTATAGGAATTCATGCATATAAGTTTAAACTTCAGTTTTTATTTAGAAAGCATGCATGTATGTTGTTTAAACAATTATAATATTTTTATATAGAAATCATGCCTATAGGATCAATCACAACTTCAACATTTGAATATTTAGAAACCCGGCCTATAGTATTCCACTAATGAGAACGTGTTAATTAGATTGATCAAATCAGTTTGTTATATTCGTATTTCTACTAATTTCCAGCATTTTAAATAACTGAAACAAACCTAATATGATTGGTTTCAGCTCACTGTTAATATTTTCTGAATCTGTAATATATTTTTGCAACTTAAAATAATTTTACTAACTATTTCCAACGAGAATAAACTTAACTTATAGGACTAGTCTCTACTCTGTAAATGTTGAAATATTTCTCTTGCTGTAGATAAATAAATAATTTATGCATGTATTTAGTTGCTGTCCTTTCTTAATAACCCGTTCCAGAATGCTAAAACTGCTTTGACCATTTGCTACTCCGATTAAACTCTGCTCTAAAAGAATTAATTTTCTGCATCGGCTACTTGCTGCCCCGAATAAGATCTTGCTCGAATTAATTAATTTCTGCACTGTTTTACTACTTAAAATCAGTTTTGCTTCATCCTAATTAAATCTTCTGCCACTTGCCTAATTAAAGATTTTCCATTTAAAATCTGTCCTGCATGAGTTTGTTTAATTGAATTAATTAGCCACTGTTTTCCTAATAATATCTATGCCTGCTCAAATAACTGTCAATACTTGCTCTTTGTTTATATGCCACACACTTAGCATGAAATCATTTCACCATTATATCTGTTTGCTAGCATGTTAATTAAAATCTAGAGGCCAATATGAGACTCTATGTCTAGGTGGGCCTATTATATTTTATTTTACTTTATACCCACCCTAATAGTAGTCCAATGTCTCTTAGACCTTAAGTGGGGACGATTGGCACCTTGTAGAGACGAAAAAACATGCGGTGGTTGGTAGGGGTAGTTTAGGCCCTACGGAGATGATGACATCGACTCGGTCTAAATGACAAACCTTGATTTTGTCTGTCCCTATGAGAAACCGACCGAAATAAATAAAGTCGAGTGCTGATCCTAAAGTCCTTCAGAATCCCCCTTTCCTTTGTCCCTTTATTTGTTTATTATTATATTTACTTGGAGTAGCTTAAATAAAAATATAAAATTGTTTATTCTATTTGATTGTGCAATTTCTGTCTCCTCGCTCCTCTTTTATTAATTGTCTAAATATTTATTTTTCGTTTATTACATCACCTAGTCTTGCATGCTTACTTAATAAAGTAGATAATTTAATTAATTCTAATTGTTTAATCATAGTTATCACCTAGTCATGCTAATTAAATAAAATAATAAATGAAGTGACCTTAATTGCTATTTGTAACCCCCACATAAATTGCATGAGATACGGTCGGGACCCACATTTGTGGACCTCGAGGAATGCTTAACACCTTCCCCTCGAGGTAACTTGAACCCTTACCCTGATCTCTGGTTCGTTGACCTTAGTTAATATTTAGCTAGGTTAGATAGGTGCCCTAACGCGCCTTAATTCGTTTGGTGGCGACTCTTCATTTTTCAAAAACCCAAAAGAGTTGTTAGGTCGTGCATCCGAAAGGAAAGTCCGTATTGCAAAAAACGGGGCGCGACAGGCTCATCTAGGTGAAGATGAGCTAGTTGTTGACTTTATCAATTGCTGGAGAAGTTTGAGCCTCAACTGCAAAAATCGTCTTGATGAAACTTATAGCATTGAAATGTACATCAAAGGCATGAATTGGGGTCTTCACTACATCTTGCAAGGATTAAAGCCCAATACATTCGAAGAGTTGGCAACTCGTGCACATGATATGGAATTAAGCTTGACTTTAAGAGAAGATCAACGATCTCCTGTCTATGAAACTCATGAAGATGAAGATATAGAAGAACTCCAAAGTGGGGGCAGGTCTACATCTGAAGATGACTTTGAAGAGTCAATGTATATCTAAACGCTCCTTAACGCATGATCCTAAACGCTCCTTAACGCATGATCCTAAACTGCAAGTTACAATGCTCCTTAACGCATGAGCCTAAATTGCAAGTTACAATGCTCCTCGTCGCATGAGCCTAAACTACAAGCTGAAATGCTCCTAGATGCACAAGCCTAAACTGTATATCACAAGACTCTTCAAATTCAAGATAAATCTCTAAGTTGGAAAGCTCTTTATATTTGAGTTAAATATTCAAGTTCAAATGATCCTTAAAACACGAGCTTAAACTGTATGTCATAAAACTCTTTAAATTTGAGTTAAATCTTCAAGTTGAAATGCTCTTTGAAACACGAGCTTAAATTGTATATCGCAAAGTTCTTCAAATTTGAGTTAAATCTTCAAGTTGAAATACTTCTTGAAATACGAACTTAAATTGTATGTCACAAAGCTTTTCAAATTTGAACTAAATCTCCAAGTTAAAATTCTCTTTAAGGTACGAGCCTAAACTACATGTCACTCCTGGCCTGCAAGAATATAAACTGTGTATGGCACACCCTAAAAAAA
>JAJOOR010026797.1:0-23026 GCA_036250505.1 Solanum acaule
CTCCTTCTCCTTCTCCTTCTCCTTCTCCTTCTCCTTCTCCTTCTCCTTCTCCTTCTCCTTCTCCTTCTTCTTCTTCTTCTTCTTCTTCTTCTTCTTCTTCTTCTTCTTCTTCTTCTTCTTCTTCTATGTAACACCTCAAAAACTAGACCTAGAAAAAAATAGTAGAAAATCACATGAACCAGTGAACCACGGCAGGGTTCATGGTTTGTGATAGGGTCCACGGTCCGTTAACCTACCCGTGGACTCAGTCCCTCCCATTCTAGGTAGACTGCCCCTCACCCTAGTAAGGACCACGGGGACCTTCATGGTTCATGGTCCTGGCGACGGGTCATGGGGGCCTCCGTGAGGCCTAGCCAATAGACCCCCAGACATGAGCCATCAAATCACCAAAACAAGTGAGTACCAAGGAGACCTTTACGGTCTATGGTCCCGATGACGAGCCGTGGTGGCTCCCCGTAGAATTGGTCCAATGCAGCCCTTAGCTAGGTGAAGGACCATGAGGACCTTCACGGTCTGTGAGGTGGACCGTGGTAGGGCGACCCAGAACTAGTAGCTACTGGCCAAGGACCACGATCGGTCCCTCGGTCTGTGGTCCATTTAATAGTCCGTGAAAGTGGCCATGGTCAGCCCCACCAGATTTTTAAGAAGGTTATTTCGGTCTTTTCCCCTATTCGTTGGATACCTAAACTACGACGTTTAACCCCTAAACTACGTGGGTTTGGTTAGTTTTAGCCTAGAAACATAACTAGAATTTACCTAAGTCAAATCATTCATCAAAACTTAGAAAAATTAGAGTGTAAGAGGATAAAGAGGTCGAGCAACCCTAGTTCCAGAACGTAACAAGGTCCCATCAGTTCCAGCCCTGAAATCGAAAGATTTATCCATGAAATTCGTCACCAGGTATGTGGGATTCCACTAGTGGGTCCCTTTCACCCATTAGGTCATCTAGACCTAGGGTTTCTTGAATGTTAGAAATTGTTGGGTTTTAGCTGTTAGAATGATCCAAATCATATTATCAAGTTCTATTGTTTTTGCCCAGATTCATGCATAAACTCAGAACCCTAGCTATGTAGTTTTTTTAGTTCATGAATTACATAGACTAGGTCAGTAAATTCAGTATACATTAACAAGCCTCAGTTTTTGAATGTATTATTATCAGTATATCAATGTTTCATTCTCAGTTTGCAGGTCAGTATTTTGAGCTATCCAGAATTACAGCGTTTCAGTCATAAAGTGTTAATTACATAATCATATGGGAAGCTTAATACCGAGTGGTCTAGGGTCAGTCATCCTCAAGTGCCAGAACTACGTGCCCCGTAGGTTGTAAGTCCCCTCTGTGGGCATCATTTTAGTGATCCGTCAACATGCCTCTATACGTCTGGCAGGGTATATTGGTTCCTCTCAATGTGGCGTATACATCGGACTCCACATTTATCTCATGTGGTTTTATGTCGGTTATTAGTAGCTCCCTTACAGTTCAGTTAGATTCTATTGCATTGACCATGTTATCATTACAATTCAGTATTCAGTCTTAGCATGTTATGAACTTGGTCATTGCATTCAGTTTAGACATGTTCAGTATTTCCAGTATCTTTATCATGTTCAAATTATATCATTGCTTTATTGCTTGTTCAGTTATTTTATTATTCAGTTTTATCCTATCATATATGCTCAGTACCTTTCAAGTACTGACGCATACTCTGCGCTACATCTTCTCATGATGTAGGTTCAGGTCCTTAGCAGTCAGATCACACATAGATCGGTTCTTGATCTTCAGTTCAGCAGTATCAGTGGTGAGTCCTCATTCTTCGAGGACTAGTGACATGATTATCTTTCTTGCTTTTAGCTTTAGTTTTAGTTTTGCTAGATCTAACTGGGGCATGTCCCAGCATTTTTAGTCAGTTTAGAGGCTTATTTCAGACATAGTTAGAATTAACTTTAGTATTTGAGTTTGACATTTCATTTGTATTCAAACTCTCAGTTTTCATATATTCAGATTTAGTATATGGGTATTCCCCATCATTTTAGATTTTCATATGATTTAGCTTCCGCACAGTTTTATTGCTTCATTTATCTTTAGTGTGCTTATAATTATGCCAGCAGGGTTAGCTTGGGGTCACTTGTGATCCTACGTCCTATGTCCGCATCCAGGGGGTAGCCTCGGGGTGTGACATTCTACTTCTTCTTCTCCTCCTCCTCCTCTTCGTCTTCGTCTTCGTCTTCCTCCTCCTCCTCCTCCTCCTTCTTCTTCTTCTTCTTCTTCTTCTTCTTCTTCTTCTTCTTCTTCTTCTTCTTCTTCTTCAATTGATCAGTTTGATAGTAATTACACCATGTTATTAACAACAATTCGCAGTCCCCCATATGAATTGAAGAGTGTAATTACCTCCTTTCAATTACACTCAATTACAATCTGACCAAGTAATTACATGGCCAATCAAACATGTCAGGCGGTGTAATTACACGCAGTTACACCAAATTCAATTATTAGGGTGGCTTTCCAAACAGACCCTAACTATTTTTATTAGGTAATTGCAAGAATTATCTCTTCCTAACTGTAATCAAAATAAGTGGATTTTAAGGAGTTACAAGTAATAATACCCATTATAGTCCAAATTCATCTATACAAATGTATAAATTGAAAAATTACCGATCGAAATCTAAAGGGTTTGATTTTTGTGATTTTTGGAGCACCTTCAATAAGATATAGCTAATAGTTTATTTTATATTATTAAGTAGTATCAAACCATTCAAATAGGTTGATTGCACATCAGTTTGATCTTGTTCCTTTAAAGTTTCAATTGCTCTATGCACATATATTAATATTTAATTTATAACTTTAACATATCTTTTGCTAATCCTTAATTTTTATCTATATAACTTCATCTTTTTGTTTCATGAGACTCCTACAGAAGGTTATCCTTTTCATTCTAAAGTATTGAATAGCTAATATTATTATTGTACTATTTGATTCATGCTAATTCCAAAAACTTGAGTCATTGAAGATGACTTTTGAATTTTTATTGGTTATGGGAGAAGACATCAGAAAGAACTCAAAAAATTATGTAATGATATAATTTATGTAATTTTTCATCTATATTGTTATGATAAAGTTTAAAAATGATTTTTATGTTGTATATTTTTTCTCTGTTTATTTTTTTGTGTTTCTGTCTATTACAAATCGTTAATTTAGTTTTCTATGAATTTCTGATTGTTGTAATTCTATATTTTATTGGCTCAAATTAGCCATTTGTGACTTTATAAAAAATTTCCTTACTATTGACCAAAGTTCAAAATTTATAGTTGTTTGCTTAAAGTGAATTAGTTTTAAACATTTAAATACATCCCTTATTTGGTGCTTCTTTCATACCTTTAAAGCTTAATTTGTAATTATTATATTTTTATACTCATTACACACGCATGCTTTCATATAATTTTAATCATTCTAACGAATCTATACAAATAGCCTGGAACACACGTGTTTAGAAACTAGTCAATTAAAATTCCAAACACCATTGATGAAAATGTCTTTGATCTTAATATTTGCCTCGTCTCAATCTAGAGGACCCTAAATATAACTTCTAATGTTATTATGAAAAGGTTTACAAATATTGTGTCAAATGTTAATTGAACCACCATTATTAACGACCCAAGAGGTAGCCTTGTTACAAGTTTTCCATTCATTAAGGATACACTTCCAAGTGGATGATGAATTAGCTCTACGTGATTTGGTAGCAGTGAAATATTTTGACATAAATACATTAGCCCATGGAGTCTTATGATTCTTGAAAAGTCTCTATGCCAGGCTAGCATGCATGACACTATTCTTTCCTTATTCCTTATGTATGGCAAACCATCCTTCGTCTTTAGGTTTTGTAATGACATTCAAACTCACAAGATGATGTTTTTTTTTTGTGTTGGTAGTACACCAAACAAAGTTCCTTTCAAGCGTATTGATTTGGTTAGTTGTTTTTCGAGGAAGACTAAATTATTGCATTACATGATTCAGTATGTTACATAGGGAACCTTTAGCAAGAGTAGTGCGACAAACAATATTCAAATATTTAGTCTTTCAACCAGCAAGTTTAGAGTTTAAATTATTTATAATGAATTGAAAATCACTATGAGCAGGTCTTTTGTGAAAGATAGAAATATCTAGATATTTCCCAAAGTTATCACTGTGTTTGATTGATAAAATGGATGAGAGGTTGTAGATAACATCCGACTTACAATTGAAGCTGAAGGCTACTTTTGACTTGGAAAAATTGATGTTTTTGCCAGAAGATTGATTTAAGTTCAAAAAAAATTCAACATAGTATTACCATTCTTGGTGTTTGCCTTTGCCATACGTGTGTGGTCATCTGCGAAGAAGTGGTGTGATAGTTTTGGCCCCATGTACTTATTTTTATTGAAAACCAATTACTACATGATACTTGTTGATCGATGCTTCTATAGAGTCTTTCCATGCAAATAATAAAGAAATAAGAGGACATATGATCCCCTTGTCTTATTCCTTGAGAGGGGCTAAAAAAATCGGTGTTTGAACTATTAATTTAAATGGAGATGGAGCTAGTGCTAACGGAGCTAGTGCTAATTCAAGATAGAATAAGCTTGATCATATTCTCAAGAAAATTTAAAAAAATATAAGAGTATCTCTATGACCATTCCAGTTGGTCGAATATTTTTTCTAAATCAATATTAAGGATCATGTTGGCCTTTTTACCCTTAAGCTTTTTGAAACGACTAATAACTTTCTAAAAGATAATTACAGTATCAGCCACCCTCCTGTATTTTAGGAAGCTAGCTTAATTAGGACTAATAATTTTGTCTAATATAGGCTTGATTCTACTGCCGATAATTTTTGTAATTATTTTATAGATAGTGTGGCAGAGCCCAATAGGTCTAAAGTTCTTCATATTTGATGCATTGACGCATTTAGGGATGAAGCTACCAGGGCCGACTCAACAAGATCGGGGGCCTAAAGATAAACCTTAAAGAGAGACCCTAATATTTTGAGAAGTATTTTATTTCTTTAATATCTTTAATAATTTTATCCTTGACATCACTTGCCAATAGGTTTAATAATTCACTGTGTATATTATGTCCAAGGTAATGACTATGAATTTCGTCTTATTCTTCAAATATGTTCTTGCATAGCTGCATCAAATTTATTAATCATTTCAATTAGACTTTAAAAAATGCCGTTACTTTCTTGATAGATCTTTCCATCTGTTCCCCTAAATGCTAAATTATTTTTTCCAAAGAGCTTTGATCACGTCAATAATTATTGACAATACATTTTTCCATTGCACTTTATCTCTATCAATTTGTTCCTGCACAACTTTATCAATTGTTTTTAATGCAATCTCATTTCTAGATCAATACACGAGCTCATATTATTAATAATATGTTCATTGTTTACTTCATGGATTGTGAGCTTAACACTAAGATTTCTCCACTCGTTACTACCTTCACTAGCTAGTTTACTATTAGAAATAATAGAAGTTGTAGTAAATAATTTACAACAAAAAAAAAATCATCCAAATCTTTAGAGTAGATTAATCATTTGTTTCATGATTTTCTCTGTTTACCAATTTTTGAATGTAGCGTATTGTAGAAAAATGTCTTACACATTTATCTCGTGGAAAATTTATATCAGTCATTCTACATGGTCCCTTTTCTACTAATAGATCTCTCAATTTTGTATCTACATTATTCCATTGACTTGGATCATCTATATTTTTAGGGATGCAACTATTTAAATTGTTTAGGTGTTCTTGATATCGGGAACAATGTCACATTTTCACCAACTTCTTCTAGATTATATTCTTGGATATTATTATCATCTAACTCAATTCTATTGGTGACTTGTTCATTTGAAGAACATCCTCAAATATTTTTTATTCGAAATATTTATTATTTGTTAAAAATCTATCAAGGGCTCTTTTTTAAGATTTATTTAATTCTTCAAGTTTTCTCTCTTTTTGCAAAATCGAAATCATGTTTTTTGTAGTTGACATATTAAAATTGAATAAATTTTAATATAATTAAAACATTTTACATATATTTAAGAATATCAACAATAATAATTTTTCAAGAAAAACTATAAAACCTCTCACACGTTTTATTTTTTCTTCAAAAAATTAACATAACTTTTTAATAATATGTATAAGTACTTTTTAAAAAAATGGAGGTCTCAAAAAATATGGGGCCCCAAGCGATGGCTTTAGTGGTCTAGTGGTTAAGATGGCCCTGGAAGCTACGATAAGCTTTGTTAATAGTGTAACATTTATACATGTTTTGATAGTACTTAATGATGAAGGGTGTCACACGCCGAGCCTACACCCTAGATGTGGTAGACACTCGAGAACCATTGATGGTCCTCAAGAGAACCCTCGTCCTAGATGACTGCTAAGCAGAAGACTAACTCAAGCATACACAAGCATCAAAACTGAAGAATAGTTTAAAACAGTTTACTAAATCTCAAAACTATATGAAAATACTGAGTATTAAACATAAACTTTTAAATCAAAAATTTGAAACTAAATATTGAAAAGACTTCTAAAAATGTATATCTATAAAGCCTCTACTATATAAAGATAGGTGTCGGGACAAGACCCATGATACCTCCAAATGCTACTACTAACAAATCATAAAACTGCAGTCCTCTAAACGTAAGGAGACCTCACCAAAAGCTGACGAAGTGATGATGTGATCTCAACGAAATACCTATTGATGATCCTAAGTACTTGAATTTGCATCAAGAAAAGATGCAGGTCGAATGATATCAGTACATGGAATGTATGAGTATGGAATAGGGATGAATAAAATAAATAACTGAACTAAAAGACCAAAGATAACTCAATTGAAGATTTTAATGATTATTGTTTGTTCACTGGAATAATAGTTGAATATCTCGTTGCACATGTTCATACTCAAAATGGTTTAGCAGAGTCATTCATTAAATGTCTTCAATTGATAGCCAGACCATTGTTAATGAGGAAAAAGTTACCTGTTTCAATATGGGGGCATGCTATTTTGCATGCAGTGGCACTTGTGCGCATAATGCCAACCAGTTATAATGACATCTCCCCATTGCAATTGGTTTTTAGTGAGGAGCCAAACATTTACCCATCTTAGAATATTTGACTGTGCGATATATGTTTCAATTCCTCCACCACAATGCACAAAGATGGGTCCCAAAGAAGGTTGGGGATATATGTTGCTTATGAATCTCATTCTATTATAAAATATTTGGAACCTAGAACTGGAGTTTTATTTACGGAAATGTTTGTTGACTACATTTTGATGAATCAGTATACCCAACATTAGAGGGAGAACAAAAGCAGTTAGGAAATGAGATAGATTTGAATTCACTTTCACTGTCTCATTTAGATCCTCGAACAAATCAACGTGAGCAAGAAGTTCAAAAGATTATTTATTTACAGAATATTACAAATCAACTACCAGATGCATTTACTAACCTTCGATGGGTTACTAAATCATATATCCCAACTGTTAATGCTCAATTTCGAGTTGATGTCCCAATAAGATAAAATGGTAAGGCAAATGAGTCTTGAGCACGCTTAAAATGTGGTAGATTAATTGGTTCCAAGGATAAAAATTCTTGAAAAAAGAAATTAATAAATGATCATAATATGGAGGCAATTTCTCATGAAGAGATCCGAGACATAATAAATGATGACACCACTAAGGAGGCCCATGTACCTAAAAATAATGAGAATAAGAAAATCACAATAAATTATGTCTCGATGAAAAAAAGGTGGAATCAAATAATATTGTGGTGGATAATATTTTTGCCTATAATGTTGCAGTTGAAATAATGCGACAATATGAGGATTTGGAACCAAAATCTGTCAATGAATGTGGATAGAGAAATGATTGATCAAAATGGAAGGAAGCAATTCAAACTGAATTGGCTTCACTTGAAAAACGTGAAGTTTTCAGATCAATAATCCGAACACCAGACGGTGTCAAGCCAATGGGGTACAAATGGGTTTTTGTGCGAAAACACAATGAAAATGGTAATGCCGTAAGATATAAATCATGACTTGTGGCACAAGGGTTTTCACAAAGGCCTGATATTGATTATGAGGAGACATATTCTCCCGTGGTAGATGGAATTACTTTCAAGTATATAATAAATATGACAGTTCATAAAAAGCTTGAAATGTGTCTAATGGACGTTGTCACAACCTATTTATATGTGTCACTAGACCATGATATTTTTATGGAAATCCCTGAAGCACTCAAAGTGCCTGAAACATATAAAATTTTTAAAGAAAGTTGTTCAATAAAGCTTCAGAAATCCTTATATGAATTGAAACAATCAGGGCGAATGTGGTATAATCGTCTTAGTGAATATATGCTATTATATGGGTATAAGAATGACCCTATTTGTCCTTACATTTTTATATGAAGGTCAAAAATTGAATTTGTAATAATATCAGCTTATGTTGATGGCTTGAACATCATTAGAACTCTTAAAGAGATTCCGAAAGTTGTTGAGTGTTTGAAGAAAGAATTTGAAATGAACGATCTTGGTAAGACAAAATTTTGTCTTGGCCTTCGGATTGAACATTTGACAAATGGTATATTTATCCATCAATCAACATATACTAAAAAGGTTTTGAAGTGATTTTACATGGATAAATCACACCCATTGAGTACCCCAATGGTTGTGAGATCTCTTGATATAAATAAAGATCCATTCCTACCTCAAAAAAAGGATGAAGAGGTTCTTGGCGATGAAACTACATATCTCAGTGCTATTGGGGCACTAATGTACCTTGCCAATAATACGCGACCAGATATTTGTTTCGCATGAAGTTTATTAGCGAGATTCAGCTTATGTCCAACAAGAAGACATTGGAAAGGTCTTAAGAAGCTATTCATATATCTTCAAGAAAAAATTGATATAGGATTGTTGTATCCTAATGCATCCAAATCAGAATTGATTGGTTATGCAGATGCAGGATATTTGTCTGACCCATATAAATCCCGATCTCAAACAGGCTATTTATTCACATATCGAGGTACCGCTATATCATAGTATTCGATGAAGCAAAAAATAATTGATACTTCTTCAAATCATGCAGAGATAATAGCCATTCATGTAGCCAGTCGAGAGTGTGTATGGTTGAGATCAATGACTCACATTTTGCAATTATGCAGTCTTTCTGTGCAAACAAAGATTCCAACAATATTGTATGAAAATAATGTTATTTTAACAGCTCAATTAAAGGGAGGATATATCAAAGGAGACCGAACAAAGCATATTTCACCAAAGTTATTTTTCACACATGATCTTCAACAAAATGGTAAGATAATTCGAGCCATAATCTTGCAGATTTATTCATTAAGGCATTGCCAACGTCAATATTTGAGAAGCTAAGATATAAGATTGGAATGCATCTTCTCTGAGATATCAAATCAAGTTTTCATCAGGGGGAGTAATTTACGCGTTGTATTCTTTTTCTCATAACCAAGATTTTGTTCCATTGAGTTTTCCTGGTAATGTTTTTAATGAGGCAACACTCAAGGTGTATTACAAGATATGTGTACTCTTTTTACTTCACTAGGTTTTTTTCCACTGGATTTTTCCTAGTAAGGTTTTAGTGAGACACATTATCTATTCACATCCAAGGGGGAGTGTTATAAATGCATTAATGTGGATGTCTTCTGTAACTCTTTTTGAAGTACATGAACGAAATAAATGAACACCATTTAAGTTATGTAACTTGAAAAAACATTTTGTACTACGAAAAGGCGAATATTATTTTATAAAAGATACAATTAAAAAGTATAGAAGAAAGAAATAAGAAATAATTCTCTATATATTTATTGTCTTATATTATTTTATATTTCTAATATTATACAACAAATTTTAATAATACTAATTTTTTTTGTTAGTGTGCTTAATTTTTGGGATTCATGAAAAAATCTATTTTTCTCTCTCTCCATTATTCATCTAAATCACAAAAATATTGTCTCTCTTAATGAATGTTTCTCTCTCTTATTACTCTCTCATCTTTGTAATTGTTAGTATGTAGGTAAACCTCCATTCTTGATAATTTTTTGGTTCTTTTTTGTTCTTGCTTTTTTTTGATCACCTCTATTCAAGAACAAAAATTGTTTTTGTTATTGTTTCTTACTATGAAAAATTTCATGGATTCTATTCCTAGAAAGAGCCTTAGTTCAAGGTTGAGATGCAATATTAACAACCCAATTGTATGTTCTAAATTACATTTTGAGTTGAATGCATTCACTATATTCTTCACAAGTGAATATGAAGGAGCAATTCATGCAATCAATAGTGAAATTTCG
This sequence comes from Solanum acaule, assembly GCA_036250505.1. Classification (NCBI taxonomy): domain Eukaryota; kingdom Viridiplantae; phylum Streptophyta; class Magnoliopsida; order Solanales; family Solanaceae; genus Solanum; species Solanum acaule. The sequence goes on from JAJOOR010026797.1 coordinate 10,345, forward strand.
TTCTATGTTACAACCGATTAACCAAAAGAAAAAAAAATCAATGAGAAAGATGTTAGTGCAAATTCTCTCATTATTTACCTTCAAATCGACAAAAAAAAGAAGGTAATGAGAAAAAGTTACAACTGTTAATTCAAAGAAGATCTGCATGATAATAGTGAATATGATTTGTATCATATGGTACATAAATTATCGGAATAATTTTTAAACACAAAAGTATTTGAGTGTATACACTTTAGTGGCTGATTTGTTACAATTATTGATGATATGTTATTTAAAATAATTATATGTATTAAGGAATATACTTTGGTGGTTGATCTAGTACAATAATTGGTGATTTGTTTGTTTTTAACTATGATATTTAGTGTATATATTTTGATGGATGATATAGTTAAAATATTGGTAATCTATTGATTTAAATTTGTTGGATGGTGTGACTAAGTTTTTGGTGATATGTTTATTTAGAACTATAAAAGAAATTAATTTATAATTGCGGTAAGATTGATTTTAGTTATATGTTCCAACATTACACTGCATAAATGCACAATCTAATCACTGATATGTTCCAATATTACACGTACACCCTAGTTTCTCTCTCATCTTGATAACACCTAAAGTTTGAATCTTGTTCACTGATTGTTCACATAATTTCCAGAATTTGTTTCACAAATTCCCCTCCTTTAATTATTTGTTTCGGAAGTACGTTGACTAAATGAATATAATTATGGGTTAAAGTTAAGTCTAAATCATATTCCTCGTGGGATCGACCCCAACCTATAAGTTGGGTTGTTTACTTGATAACGATCGCTTATACTTCTTTAGAGAGGTGTAATTTGAGCGTATCACTACTCTAGCTTGAGGTACTTAGCTTCTCATGGTTTATCCTTTTAGATTTCATGTCTCTTAATTGTTCTTATGTTTCCTCATGCATGCATACCAATGTAAACTTAATTTTTGAGAAAATTAGTTAACTTATTTGATTTCTTCATGATTATGCGCTTTTGAATATGATTTGCATGTATGCCTTATGAAATAATGTTTTGAATATGTTTTAGCTTGGAGTTTATGTTCCTTCTTGGTTATGTGTTGTGATGAAGTTATATTCTTGTTGGGCTATTAGATCTCCTCCCCTACCCTTCTTTTTGGCTTGAGTTTTATCCGAGGATGAATATTCCCAAGGGGGAGTTATTGTAACACCTCAAATTTTGGAAAAGGAAGGATTGACCTTTTGGGGATGCAGTCTTATTCTACGAGTCCCATCTATGAACAGTTGAAGCGTCTATGAACCGTAGATGGAAATCGTAGGAAATGGGAAAATAAGTTTTCAAAATCAAATCCAGTACCCTTTGAACGGTTCACCAGGATAGCCCATTAACGATTGTAAGATTTATGGATAGATCTTGTAGATAAGTACCATACTTAGTGAAATTTTTAAGTTGAAGTTGTTGTCTACGATTGGTGTTGACGGACCATCGGAAGACCTACAAGCCATAGATGGGTTTCATCAAAATGAGTCCATATTTCAAAAGTATGGTACATAAGGATATGGATAAAGTTTATCTTATTAGAGAAATGTTAAAAATTGCTCAAAGTCGACAATATATTATGCCGATGTTAGAAGGAGAGACCTTAAGTTTGAGGAAGATGACTGATTCTACTTGAAGATTTCACCCATGAAGAGAGTGATGAGTTTTTGGAAGAAAGGGAAGCTCAGTCCCGTTATGTGTCCCATATCAAATGTGAGGCCTATTAGTAAGGTTGCCTATTAGCTTTATTTGCCAAATGATTTAGCATTGGTGCATCTAGTTTTCCATGTCTCCTTGTTGAAGAAATGTGTTAGTGATCTAACATCTATTGTACCATTGGAGAGTCTTGGTATAAAAGAGAGTCTTTCTTATGATAAGGTTCTAGTTGTTATTTTAGACCGACAAGTTAAGAAGTTGAGAAATAGGGAAATTACATTCATAAAAGTGTTGTGGAGGAATCAAAGGATTGAGGGTGTTACTTGGGAGGCCGAGGCCGATATTATGTCCCGTTATCCCCATCTTTTTCCACCATTCCCACTCTGGTTCGAGGTACTTAGCTCCTCATAGTTCATCATTTTTGTTTTCATGTGTCCTAATTGTTCTCATGTTTCCTCATGCTTGCATACCCATGAAAACTTGACTTTTGAGAAAATGAGTCAACTTAGTTGATTTCTTCATGATTATGTGCAAATGTATGATTTGCATGTACGCCTTATGAAATGATGTTTTGAATATGTTTTATCTAGGGGTTGATGTTCCTTCTTGGTTATGTGTTGTGATGAAGTTGTATTCTTTTTGGGCTATTAGATCTCCTGCCCTACCCTTCTCCACTGTAACACCTCAGATTTTTGAAAATGAAGGAATGACCTTTTAGGGTTGCAGTCTATTTCTATGGGTCTCATCTATGGACCGTAGAATCTTCTACGGGTCGTACATACCAATCGTAGGAAAAGGGAAAATAAGATTTAGAAATCAAATACAATACCCTTTAAATAGTTCACTAGGACGACTTGTTAACCATTGTATGAGTTGTATATAGGTCTCGTAGGTGAGTCCGTGAATGATTGAAATTTTGATGGTTAAGTTGGTTTCTATGGTTGGTGTCTATGGATGGTAGGAAGAGTTACCAGCCATAGACAAGTTCCATCAAAATAAGTTCAAAATTCAAAACTTTCTGTATTTTTCTACGGTTGACCAGTATTGTCCTTACGAAGTTCCTACGGACTGTAGGTCCAAACTATAGAAATGTCTAAAAGTTAATATTCAGGGGCTTTTGGGTCTTTTCCCTTTCTTATTAATGCCTAAGCTAGATCATTTTACTTTTTGTCCTAATCCTAAGCCTTATATTACTCCTTTAAGCCTAAAAACTACCCATTCTAAACCTTTCTTCTAAATTCCCTCCAAGATCACCCCTAAATTTCCCCTCAAGAACTAAGGAAAGAGAAAGCTAGGGTTTGTCTTGTAGAACTTCAATTCACCATTGATTGTGGGCACTAATTACTAAGGTATGTTAGTACTCGCCTTTGGAGTCCTTTCCTCCATATGGTTCCTAAATTCTCTAATTTTACAAGTTAGATTTGCCAATCAATGTTACGATTTTTATTCAATCTTCATGGGTTCTTTACAATTATGATTCAATCGATTGTTGTCACAACCCAAAGTATACCCTATACATGACATGGAGTACAGGACCCCGAGAGGCCCCATACAAGCCACTTAACATGCATCATATAAGATAATAAAGATTAAAAGATTTAAAAGACAGTTTCACCACATAAAAGTTTTATAGAGAAAAGCAGAAGTCTAAACACCGTCTCAAATCCATCTAGTACATAAGAAATGATCAAGACGTAGCCCATATATCAAGTTCGAAAATTAAAAGTAACGACAAAAGGAAATCAATTTCGGTCCTCGAAACATGAGGACTCACCAATTTTCAAGCTTCTATATGAGATTCCTAGCAACAAAAGTGTGATTTTGTATGGTCGGTCACTACATTTGGGGAAATGTCGGCAGTAGTATGCGTTAGTACAAACATGTACTAAGTATGATAGCCATGCATATAAGTATGAAATCATGCTAAAAAGGGCATTTTCATGAAGTGCAAACATCGAGTTAGATCATAAGATAAGAGGTTAGAAAACATAATCATAATCATGATCAATGCAAGTAAAATCATCTTTGAACACATGTGAGATACCTTAAAGGTAACCTTGGTTCATTATTATGGGAAGTAGCCTTAACCGACATAGAGACCATGCGAGCTATAACATGGAACCCAAGTGTCTCCCACATAGAAAAGGGTTGTCCTACTTGCAAAAGGTAGAACCATGAATCTGAGCTAAAGTGGACCCACTAGCTAATGTCTATCTAGATAATCATCCTATAGGGGTACATAGGTAAGGGATAAGGAGATTGTTACTAGAAACCTGACCTCAACTTGAGAGAGCTTCCATCTCAATATCCTCTCGGTGCTAAGCATAAATCCCACAGAGTGGTTATTAATCTTCACTTGTCTTATCTTTAAAAGACATGGGTAGTCGCTACTTCTATTATCATAGGATAGCTCTTTAGACTATGCATGAGAAAACCTTTCACCGTCCATGATCTTTTCATAATAGGTTTTAAGGCCCATAGTCATTCACTTCATGCTAGAGATGCCCCTAATACTAATGGAAATAGTTTTTAGATCGTGGTCTCTAATCATTGATGGCATATCCAAATACCATACTAATCAAGACCTAATTTTAGAAAATAGCACGAAAGATATTGAGGGCAAATCTAGATGTCATTCATGTCATGTGGCCAAGCTTCATAAAACATATAGACACTCTTATCTATAAGCTTACTTGAGTCATAAACATACTTTCCTGATCATGCATTATTTTCAATAATTCATAAGTTTCGTCATGTTTTCAAAGTCAAAGCATCTTCAAATTCATCATGAATGCAGTCACATAAATGCACATATCCGAGAAGGAAATTTCAACTCTAAGCGAAAGCATATTCGAAACATCATAACATGAAGTCTATATGCAACTCATACTCAATTGCACATAAACATGAAACAATCAATTAAACTAAATCATACTTTTGAAAAATCAAATTATCCATGAGCATGCATGCATGAGGAAACATGATATAACTAAGACATAAGAATCCTAAAGAGTGAACCATGCGGGGCTAAGACCTAAAGCTAGACTCGAAGATAAAGGAAAGAGATAGGGATACTAAAAAGTCACATTGCCTCCAAACTTTCACCCACTATAAAAAGGAACTCTTCCAAAATCCACATAGTTCTACTCACATCAACCATGAAGCACACTATCTCCCCCTTGGGAGCAAACCCCACTAGTCTTTTCAAGTCCATGTCCCTCAATCCCAAACATAACACCAAAGTATTAACAACCACTAAACTACTGATACAAGTAAAATCTTTAAGAAGTTTCCACAACGATTTCAACGACTACTCCAAACACAATCTCCATACATGGAGTCTTTCCATATCCAACGAAACACTCAATATCAAGCAATACATAACCACAAGCTATAAGACCTTAACTTACCAATTACCGCATCTGGGGAACTCTCATTATCTTGCTGAGTCTGAAGAGCATAGAACCTATCTTGTTTCCGACCTTCACTAGAACCTGAAGAAGGGTAGGCTTGAGACTGTCGACGATTATCTCCCTTATTCCTAGCAGTCGTATGACAATTCCTTATTTTTTTATCACTCTTTTCACAACCAAAAAATGCATTTGAACTGGCTATACACTCACCCTTATGTCTTCTCCCACACTATCGACACCCAGGCCACATTTTCTCACAACTACCCTTACCTTGGGAACAATTACCTCCATCGGACCTTGAATGTGGAGAATCACCATCATCCCCTCTTTCCCTCTTTGAATCCCTAGTTTTCTCCTTAAGCCTTTCTTCTTCTATTTGTTGTGCATGGACCATCAAACAGGAGACATCCCTCTCCTTTACAAGCATGGCAGTTAGTCATTCTTCGACCACTAAGTCGGGCGCACCCGATACAAACTTACTCATTCTTACCCTTTGATCGATGACCATAATTGGAGCATATTTAGACAATTGTGTTAATTTCAAAGCATACTCCTTCACACTCATATCTCTGTTACTGAACTCAATTATCATTTCCTCTCCTCTCAAGGGAAAAGAACCTATCAAGAAAGCAACTTTAAATTTCTCCCAATCAAGAGGACCCTCATCAACCGCCCTCTTTTCTTTCCATTGGTTGAACCAACCTTAGAAACACCCTTAAGTTGATAAGAGGCCAATTCCACCATTTTCACTAGCGTCACTCCCATGATCATCAACACCTTATACACCTCATCAATGAACTCTTTAGGATCTTTTTTGATGTTACACCCATGAAATTCTGGAGGATTCAGCCTAATAAAGTCCCTCACACTAGTTGTCACCGTACCCACCCTTGGGTTCACGAGAGCCACCACCTCTCTACTTGCTTGAGCCATCATAGCATGGGCCAATGCATGAAATGTGGCACGAAATTAAACTCATTATTAGTCACTTGCTCGACCAAAGGGTTGAATGACACTTGGGAAACCTCTTGTCTCAAATTTTCTTGAACATTACTATTCCTTCTAACTGGATTCCTTCGTGGAGGCATATTATGAAATGCATAAATAGGGGTTATGGGAGAAAGACACCTAGAGTTATACTCTATCACATGATTTTGGAGTAATGAAAGAAGTGGAACTTCCTAAACATCTTATAGTCTCTCATTCATAAATTTGGCGCACTTCACACTCATGAGCGAAACTCTACTTCACGTGGCTTATAAGACATCCTAGGACCTTTCTAAACCTTGTACTTTGAATGCTAAGGTTGTCATGACCCAAAGTATACCCTAGACGTGACATGGTGTACAAGACCTTGAGAGGCCCCATACAAGTCACTTAGCATGCCTCATACAAGATCATATAGATTAAAATAATTTAAAAGATAGTTTCAACATATAAAAGTTTTATACAGAAATGTGGCAGTCTAAACATCGTCTCATAACCATCTAGTACATAGCAAATGATTCGTATGTAGCCGGTACGTCAAGTTCCAAAAATGAAATCAAGCTCGTTCCTCGAAACATGATGACTTACCGATCTTCAAGCTTCTATATGAGATCCCTAGCCACGGAAGTGCAAATTTGTAAGGTCGGTCCCTACATTTGGGGAAATGTAGGCAAGAATATGTGTTAGTACAAACATGTACTAAGTATGATAGCGATGCATAAAAGTATCAAATCATGCTAAAAAGGACATTTTCATGATATGCAAAGACCAAATTAGAAAATAAGATAAGAGGTTAGAAAACATAATCGTAATCATGATCAATGCAAGTAAAATCATCTTTGAACACATGTGAGATACTTTAAACGTAACCTTGGATCATTTGTCACGATCCAAAAATGGATGTGATGGAACTCGTCTTATCTCACCAACACAAGTCAGCCTAAACCCAAATATAACGATAATATACGGAAGTTATAATAAGGATGAAAGCTTAACACTAATACTAAAGTGGAATACAATGTCAACTTAATTAAACCCCCAAAACCTGATAGTCACGTGTACAAGCTTCTAATATGTTATAACAAAATTGAATAAAAGTACAAGTTCAAATGCCATTTTTTCTAGAATAATACAAAATCATAACTAAGGAGAAAGAAGGTCCGCTGAAATGACAAACAACTACCTCACAAACCTCCACAAGAAGCCTTGGAAAATAGGAGAATAGAGAGTATCACGAAGATCCGAGCTAGTGACCTACAAAAATTTAGAAGCAAGGGGTGAGTACCAAACCACATGGTACTCAACAAGTAAACTTCTAAACACAAGCTAAGGGAAAATAATACAGGTACTCCTTACACCCCAACCAAATCTCCAACCCTATAATATGCATAAAACCAGTCCAACCTAACAGTTCATAATTTACAAAGCACACAACTCAACAACAACATTCTAACAATTTCATATTCTCAACAACAAGCTCAATATTCATCAATCACAAGTTCCACAGAAAAACACTCATAAGATCAGCAACACACAAGATCAACTTCACAAATGATAAAGATGTGCAATGCAATGCCAAGTATACTGATGCCTGCCTGACCTAATGATACACACTCGCTGTCTATTAGTTCGGGACCCTGATACGCTCAAATTACACTTCCCTAAAGAAGTATAAGCAGTCGTCGTCAAATAAAGAACCCAACTTGTAGGTTGGGGTCGATCCCACGTGGAATATGGTTCAGATTTAAACTTAACTTTCGATTACTTCCTTTAGTCAAACTATTTCCGAAACATGTAATTAAAGGGGGGGGGGTTGGAAACAAATAACTTAGTGTTGTTAAGTAACAAGTGAGCATGATTCAAACTTCGAGTTATTAATAAGGGAGAGAAACTAGGGTGTATGTGTTCCCCATAAGCTCTTAACGCAGTAATCCTAATAATATTAATCCTTTACTAGTGTTTTACATGCAAAGTTGGTAAGTTAGGTATCCCTAAGTGATTGGTCCTCCAAGTAGGGAATTTCACTCTGCACCTTGGTCCGGCTACATGTGTATATTTTACTAACCCTTCCCTTTACCTAAGATTAGACATCACATCAATGTATGGCTTAGTTTTCACCCTCTCACCAATTGACATTAGACTATTAGATAGTATCCCACTAAATCTCTGTTGACAATTCTTTTCTCATTAACTACATCCTTGGTCCGACAATTAGCAACAAGCTGAGTCCTAACGCGTGCACTAGTTGAAAAGACTTCTAAGAGAAATAATTACTAATACATGCATAAATACTATCTATTCAAGAATTACTTAGTTATTATTCATACGGTGTTAATTGCTCATGGTTCCCACAACCTTAGTTGTGGATTTAGCTACTCATGCTTGAAAGAAGACAATTCATGTTTTGATAAGAAGAAATCATGAACTTACATTTAGAGTAGAAGAAACCCGAAATCTCCAATTGAAATTCAAAGCGAAAATCTTATAAACCGAAAACCAAAAATCAAATTTCCAAAGTTTGCAAGTTAATTCCCAAAGAAAATACCAAGAACTAGAAGTAAACAATAATGTCTAACTCCCAAACACGAGGTTTACATACCCTATTTATAGTAAAACATATCCTAAAAAAAGGAAACAAAATAAGGAAATAAACTTCTGGAACGCGCTATCAATTGACGACTTGACCTACAGACCGTGGGTCGACCTACGGTTCGTAGGTCCCCTTCAATTGGTCAACACTAAGAACTTTTCAACAGAGACTGGAACCTTCACTCTCAGATCATCAACGACGGACATGCAGGATGGACCGTAGGTCGACCTACGGTCCGTGGGTCCTCTATCGTGGCTCCACACTTAGGATTTTTATCATGTGTAGGATGGCCTGTTGGTCGACCTTCGATCTGTCAGTTGCTTCGTAGTTCCACACTTTGTCAGACTTCCCGGATGTTCCATGTACGCCTACCCATCGATGGACCGTCACAAGACCTACAGTCCGTAGTTCACTCCGTGGGTGGCCACTTCTGTAGAATTTCAGCTGTCATCTCACTCAACCGCGTCCAAGCCTATTTCCTGCAAACATGACACAAAACTCATTATTTCTAATACAAAATGGCCCTAGACGCACACAACTTCTAAGTGAAATGCATCAACCGTAAACTCAAGGTATATCAACTCCCTCAACTTAAACATGGTTTTTGTACTCAAGCAACACACTAACACTCTAAACGACATTTGTGTAGAAGCAGACATACAAATTCAGCAATCACATGGCTATTTCAACCCATTCCATTTACTTACTACAAATCTCTTCTATTAGACTCAACAAACCAACTCATACAGATCATAACATGACATAGATCGACCAACAGGCAGCACAACATCCACCATTCACAATTACCAAGGTATCAATTGTCCAATAATGTAACTAGTGCCCTCACTTCAAAAGAAATCCTTTTTTCACTCACAAGAGATTTGACTTTCAAGTTTTAGGATTCGTTCAACACTCACACTCAGAAGTGACTTCAAGTACAGTTAGTGCTCAATACCATAGGCATTCCCTTATTTTCATTGCTTAGGCTAGGATCACTATAGGACTTTCTTAGCTTGTAATGTAGGCTCAGGGTCATGTCTGGTACATTTGGGGTACTTTTTAGTGACTTTCTTCCCTCCTTGACATTACATTGGCATTTTACCTCGTTTCTCAACCTATTTTAGACATCATTTCATTTTACTTTCTTTCCCCTTGACTCTCTTCAACATAGATGTGACTTTTGACTTTGCGGTTCTTATTTTTCACTTTTTCCTTTTTCTTTCACTTTATTTTTCTTTATTTCTTTTAGCACTTTTGTTTATCATCTTTTTCCTTCTTTTTTCACAAAGTCACATCTTTTTCTCTTTAGTTTCTCTCTTTAACAAACATCTCTTTTCATACCCTTTTTCTTTTAGTTTCCTTTTTCATAGCCACCCTCAACTTATGTGTTTAGCATGAGTTGAGGTGCACAATATCCAATGTCAGACCAGGGCTAAGATTAAGGTAACTTTTGAATTAGCCACCATCAACTTAGGCTTTTGGCCTTAGTCAAGGTGCACATGTCTAGGGAGGGACCGGGGCCAAAACAATTATTTCAGGAAAGGTGAGTCAGGTGAATTGAAAGAATAGGTCTATCTTAGGCTCAAATATTTGGATCAAAGGGAACATTGATTTCATTTGGTTGGATCATTTTAGGCTTTAGTGGACTAATTTGAACAACAGCCTATGATTAGTTCCCAACTTCTAGCCTAGATTATCTTAGCAGGACTAACGGGGAAAGTTCTAGATTGGTACACACTGTATGAACATTCAAGCTTTCCTAACACTCACTTGGCACATTGTTTCATTATCAGATTATTCGACTACCCAATTCAAGTCTTAGCTTAAGTCATGAGGTCAAATCGGTTCTTATCATGTCACATTGAGATCCAACACATTTGACTTATCAAGCCTAAAGATCTAGCACATTTCATCATTTTTGGACATGGATCAATTTTTTATGCTTTTCATGCCATCAAGCTTTCATTTTATCTACTTACTCCTAGACATACATTCCTAAACATGCCGGTTCAACAGAAATTAAAACAGTCTATTGGGGAAAAGAACACATGCAAGAAAACCCCAAAAGAGGATTATGAGTTGGGTTACCCAGACTTCACCCTATCACACATAATTGAAATACCGTGAGTTTACGGTATTTTTAATACATTTCACTTAACAGTTGTGTGTGTATAGGGCCATTTTGTACTGGTTTTTTATGTATTTTTATCATGTTTGTAGGAAATATGTTCAGACGTGGAAATTGAGAGACACAGCTGAAGGATGTGTAGAAAAGGGCATCTACGGAGGTGATCCACGGATGATAGGTCCATTCACACTCCGTAGATGGGTGTCGTAGATGGGCAGGCAAGGCATTAAAGGAGATCAGGGAATTTTTGACCAAGTGTGGAACCACAATTGCAAACGACGGACCGTAGATTGATCTACGAAATGTGTTGTTGCTCCGTCAAATGATTCAGAGAAGGGGTTCCAGTACCTGATTTTGAAGGTGCTAAGTGTGGAGCTACGAAGGAGTATCTACGGATTGTGGATCAAACCACGATCTGTACTATTGATCCGTTGTTTGCTTCAGAGATGGTGATGCTTTGGAAGCTAGAAATTTTCCTAAGTCCTAAGTCCTAAGTCACGGAAGGGACCTACGGACCGTAGGTCAATCCACGGTCCGTAGGTCAGTATCGTCGATCGAAATCGCGTCCTGAAACATTATTTCCTTATTTCATTTCCTTTTTAGTTAGGACTTATTTTTCTATATATAGGGCATGTAAACCTTGTTTTTGGGGGTTAGACTTTATTACTTTTATTCTAGTTCTTGACTTTGGAGATTAATTTTCAACTTTAGCAATTCTTAATTTCCTAAGTTCATTTTGAAGATTTTGACTTTGCAATTCAAGTTGAGATTCTGGGTTTCTTCTACTTACGTAAGTTCTCTTCATCTAAAAATATGAATTGTGTTCTTGCTATTATGGGTAATTAAATCCACAACTAGGGTTGTGGGAACCATGAGCGATTAACAATGTATGAATAGTAACTAAATAATTCTTAAATAGTGTTATTCATGCATTGATAATTCTTTCGCTTAGAAATCTTTTTGACGGTGGCCAACGTTAGAACTTGCCTCATTACTACTTGCCGGACCAAGGAGGTAATGAACGAGAAAAGAATTATCAACATAGATTTAGTGTGATACTATCTAATAGTCTAATGTCTATTGGTGCGAGGGTCAAAACTAAACCATACATCGATGTGATGTCTAATATGAGGTATCGGTAATGGTTAGTAAATTATACACAAGTAGTCGGACCAAGGTGCGGGGTGGAATTCTCTAGATGCCAGACCAAGGATTTAGAGATAACTAACTTATAACTTTACATGTAATACACTAGGAAATAATTGCTATTACTAGGATTACCGCGTTATCAGCTTATGGGGAACACGTACACCCTAGTTACTTTCTCATCTTGATAACAACTAAAGTTTGAATATTGGTCATTGATTGCTTACATAATTTCCTGAATTTGTTTCACAAATCCCCCCCTTTAATTACTTGGTTTAGCAAAATACATTGACTAAATGAATATAATCATTGGTTAAAGTTAAGTCTAAACCATATTCCTCATGGGATCGACCCCAACCTACAAGTTGGGTTCTTTACTTAATAACGATCGCATATGCTTCTTTAGGGAGGTGTAATTTGAGCGTATCAACAATCAATTTACCCCACCCCAACAAAATAAAGTGCAATTGTTCCCAATGCACTAAAAACCTTAAAGGTAAAGGATCGAGTGAAGCTAACTTGTGGCGCATATGCGTCGATGACCGCTCAAGAAGTAGGTGGGGCCGATTTCATGGAGCTTGTTGGATCAATACTCGGAACGCCATCTTGTTGTGCTCATTCAACATGTGAGCATCCGAATAAATCTTGAACTAGCCATCCACACACCACCTGTTAGGCTGTGTAGGAACCACTGGAGGCTCAGAATCGGGGGGGGGGGGGGGGGGGGGGCCCTAGGGTA
>JAJOOR010026798.1:0-31695 GCA_036250505.1 Solanum acaule
TTGACTCATCTATGGTATTTATGTATCATTCCTTTTTTTTTCTCTTGCTCCCTTAGTCCCGATTTCCCCCTTGATTATGCTTATCGCTTATGGTCATTTTAATTGCTTCCGCGACCAAGGATGTGTAATGATACGCTATGAGGCTTGTTTGGGGTTTCCTTCGGGTTCCCCATTCACCGGTCACGTCTAGGCCCTAGGCTTGGGTCGTGACACACACCAATGCCATCAAGATACTTGAAGGAAAATTGAGTTTATTATCAGTTCAATTGAAAGCAAAGATGACGATGGAAGATGATGATAGAGGGCTGGCTGTGGTTACTCGTAGCGGAAATGTGGCAATAGGTAATGTGATGGGAAATGAAGTTGCTCAAAAGCATGAAGAAGATAAAGGCATGGAGGAATAAGAGTTATTTATCCACCAAAGCATTACCAAAGAACCACAAAAGGAAGTGGAACAACATGTTCAAATTCTGAAAGTCATACTACCTTTACCCAAAATACCTCCCCCATTTCCTCAACGCTTAAAGAAGAAGAATGAAGATGAGAAGTTCAAGAAGTTCTTGTCGGTGTTTAAAATATTATCAATTAATCTTCCCCTTGTGGAGGCATTGTTGGAAATGCCAGTATATGCCAAGTTCATGAAAGAGTTAGTCACAAAGAAAAGGAGCTTGGATTTTGAGACAATTGAAGTTTCCCATAGTTGCAGTGTAATTATGACTAAGGAGTTGATCAAAAAGAGAGAAGATCCTGAGGCATTCACCATTGGCATGCTCCAATTCGCTAAAGCTTTATGCGATTTGGGGGAAAACATCAATTTGATGACCTATGCGATATACAAAGAACTTGGGTTGGGTAAACCAAAAGAAACCACAATGAGGCTCTTAATAGCTGACCTGTCAGCAAACATCCCATGGGTATACTTTATGACATCTTGGTGAAGGTTGATCGGTTCATTTTCCTGGCCGATTTTGTCATTCGATATTGTGAAATAGATGCTGAAATTCCCATTATTTTGGGAAGACCATTCTTCGAAATTGGAAGAGCATTGGTGGATGTTGAAAGCGGAGAATTTATGTTTTGGGTGAATGAAGATGAAGTGACCTTCAATGTATGTAAATCAATGAAACACCCAAGTGATATTCATGTGGTGTCCATCGTTGATGTTATTGATGAGGCGGTGGCTAGCGTGAGCCATTTGATGTGCATAAGCGAACCTCTTGAAGCTGTGCTTGCTAACTATGATTAATTCGAAATTTAAGGCTATGAAGAGGTAGTAGCTGCTCTTTCAGGTTTGGGAGGATATTCAAAGACTCCATTGAATTGAAAAATAGAGAGAGTCTGTATGGGAATTTCGCCTTTAAAAGGATGCCATTCTGATTATGCAATGCCCCGGCAAACTTCCAATGTTGCATGCTATCCATTTTTGCTGACATGGTGGAAGATTGAATAGAGGTATTTATGGATGACTTCTCGGTTGTGGGTGATACTTTTGAGGCATGTTTAGAACACTTATGACAGCTTCTCCGAAGATGTGTGGAGACAAACTTGGTCCTCAATTGGGAAAATGTCACTTCTTGGTTAAAAAAGGGATAGTACTTGGTCACAAGGTGTCGCAAAAAGGGGTTGGAGGATGATAAAGCGAAGATTGAAGTGATTGAGAAATTACCATCACCAATTTCGGTAAAGGGGATTCATAGTTTCTTAGGTCATGCCGGTTTCTACACGAGGTTCATCAAAGACTTCTCAAAGATTGCTCATCCTCTATGCAAACTTTTAGAGAAAGAGGTGAAATTCCAATTTGATGATGCCTGTATGGTGGCTTTCCGATGTTTGAAGGAGAAACTAGTATCCACCCTGGTCATTATTAGTCCTGATTGGTCAGAATCTTTGGAAGTAATATGTGAAGTGGAACGGCATTGGGCGTTGTGCTGGGGCAAAAATGCAACAATTTTTTTCACCCAATTTACTACGCGACCAAGACTCTAAACAATGCTCAATGTAACTATATCATGACTGAACAAGAGTTGCTTGTGGTAGTCCATGCATTTGAGAAATTCCAGGCATACTTGTTAGGTATTAAAGTAATTTGTTCACACTGATCATGCTGCACTCCGTTACTTTATGGTAAAGAAGGATGCAAAACCGAAGTTGATAAGGTGGGTGCTACTATTGCAAGAATTTGACTTTGAGGTCAAAGATAGAAGAGGTTGCGAAAATCAGGTGGCTGACCACTTATCAAGATTAGAGGGAAAGGAGAATGGAGAGCCTGAGGTTCACAGAGACAATTCCTTCCCCGATGAACAAGTGTTTTGCGATAACTCTTACACAAACTCCCTGTTATGTAGATTTTGCAAAATACATAGTGTGTGGATTAATGCTGGACGAGCTCAACTTCTACCAACAAAAGAGTTTCATGTTCGATGTTAAAAAGTACTTTTGGGATGAACCATATTTGTTTCGAGAGTGTGCAGATCATATCATTAGAAGGTGTGTCCCGGAAGAAGAAGTGGTAGAAATTCTCCATGCTTGTCATGCTTCACTAGTTGGGGGCCATTATATCGATGTTCATACAGCCACTAAAGTTCTCCAAAGTTGATATTATTGGCCATCCCTCTACAAGGATGCGCATGAATTTGTGAAGAAATGCGCTCAATGTCAGAAGCACGGTGAAGTGTCTAAAAGACACGAATTACCCCTTACTCCCATTTTAGAAGTTGAGCTATTTCATGGGCCAATTTGTGAGTTCCCTTGGTAACAAGTATATCTTGGTGGCAGTAGATTATGTTTCTAAATGGGTGGAAGTTGTTGAACTTCCAAATAATGAAGGCGAAAGTGTGGATCAATTTCTAAAATGCTATATCTTTGCTAGATTCGGTACTCCTCGAGCTATTATTAGTGATGGTGGATCCCACTTTTACAACAAATGGTTCTCAGCTGCATTAAGTAAGTATGGGTTGAAATACAAGGTAGAACCTCCATATCATCCCCAAACAAGTGGTCAAGTTGAAGTGTCTAACCGGGAGATCAAGAGCATCTTGGCTAAGACAGTGAATGCTAATAGGACTGATTGGTCTTGAAAGCTTGATGATACACTATGGACGTATCACACCGCATACAAAACTCCAATCGGTACGTCTCTGATGCTTAAAATTACAGAATCAACGACACAACTTCTAGCACAAGTTTCTATGATCGTGTAATAGTATAGTAACCCAACCAAGGGTTGGGGTCGAGTCCCAAGGGAGCGGTTTTGAGAATTAATAGAAAAATAAAATCAAGTTCTAACTAGTAGTAGCTAAAGACATTAACGATTAATAACATTGTAAATTAAAGGGGGACACAAAAGTGTCAAATAACAATGGGGGTTTTGTCACTAGTAAGCAAAGACATCAAAGGTAACAATAAAATGAAGTTTGGGGAAGAGTTCTTGGGGTGTGACCGCAATACAAGTTTACATAAATAGTTGGGTACATGATTTCGATAGGAAATTTGCAAGATAATAGTGACTAGGCTAAGCTTTAGATAGAAATAAGTTCCCTCTCGGGCAACTTATGCGTTCCTCTCGGACATCCATTTGCCGCATGTACGCCAGCCTACGCCTTACCCCACTCACTCTCTCGAGCTGAGTGTTAGGATATGGGACTAGGGCTCACCTTCTTGGGCTGAATCTCATGTCGACCCACTCCTTAGGCCATCAGTCTAGTGGTCTTGGTTTCGCGAACACCCTCTCGGGCAAGCCGAAAACAAATGGGTGGCTTTGTATTTGCAACTACAAACCCATTAAATTAAACCACAACCACTAGGTGAAATCACCATTAAAATACATCTAACCTATCAGCAAGCAAAACCCAACAATAATATCAACAAATATTTGCTAAATCACACCCCAAGAATGGGCATTTTTAGCCACACATCAAGAGATAGAAATTTATACCTAAATGAGCTTGCATTCAAACGGGTATGAAGATTTAAGTCTTGTTACAGGCAAAGAATGAAGAATCCAAGATACCCAAGTCTAAATCCTTGCAGATGAAACCCTCTTTTTCTTCAAATTTTCAGAACCCTCTTCAAACTCAGAGCGAAATAAAAAGTACTAAAATTATATTTTTCTATTGAAAAATATGATAATAAAATCTGATACTAAGAATGTCTTCTCAACGAGTATTCAAAAATATGTACTGCGGTGGATCATTCGGTGACATTAGTCAGAATCGACGATCAAGTTAGTGATTCACCCTTTGGTGTAGTTCATCGCCATCTTGCACCATCCTTCGCCATCGTCGTGCTCTGGGTCATTGGGCAACATAGTACTGCTTCACGGAACTTCTCGGCGATGCACCGACTACTCCCTTTTTCCACCGACTTGATCCTTTCCTTAAGGGTTCAGCACACTGGAACAAAAGGCGAAGTGAGACCCTTCGGCGACTTGCCAAGTGGACTCGGCGATCCTCATGCCTTCATTTTCTTGTTCATGTCAGCCTTTTCGTTCCTTTTTGTGAAGTAGTGTCCATGCTCTCCTTCAAACTTCAAATACCTGAAACTTAAGGGTTTTCATCAAATATTGAGATAAAATAAGCATTTGAGGACACAATTTCTATTAAAATATAGCCCTAAATGAGTCCAATTTGTGGACTCATCAGTCTCCATATCAGCTAGTTTTTGGAAAGTCTTGCCATCTACCATGTCTAAAGTAACATGGAATTAAAGGTGAGATGGAGTCAATAGGTGAACCGCTGAGTGATTTGGCGAGCTCGACCTAGCTTGCCAATCAGCCCATCGTGCCTATTTCCCATCTATCTCCTCGAATTTAACCCGCAACCCCCCGAAAACAAAATCAAACATGCACTAGATCAATCAACCTTACAGATTTTCTCTTTGCTCAATTTAAATGGTAAGTAGGAACACCTCATAAAATTTCATTCATGCCAAATCATCAGAACGAGATTTCAACAATTAATGTAGAAGGGTTGGATTAGCATGTCAAAAGAGGCACTTGAATAGTCTAAAGTTGTCATAAAGACACAGTACACAACATGTGATAACATTGCTTGCAATGAGAGTAGAATTATCACAATTAAATTCAGGGTTTTAAGGACTAACCTTTTAGGTAGATTAAGTCAAGACTGTGATGTTAGGTAGCAGAATGGTACAGATCCAAGCACTACTAAATCAATTAATATACTCAAGAGATATGAAAACTTTTGAAAATAATAAGTAGGTGCGATTTTGCGAAAATTGAGATTGAGAGAATGTGAAAAAGGTTGAAAGTCAAAACTCGTGGCCTTATAAAAACCATTAGATCTCACCCATTCGGCGATGTTAGTTGCTTTCAATCTGCTATTCAGCGATTCGCCGAGTGTTTATGTACCTCGCCGAGTTTTATAGGACCTTCAGTTAAGGTGAGGGTTCAAACAATGGTGTTTGTCGAGGTCGCCGATCTGGTCAGCGATTTGCCAATGTGGCATCGTCATACTTTACTTTTCATAAACTTTTCATGCCCAATCCTACAAAATCAAGACACCTTTATTTCAATCATATCATACTATAAGCATTTAAGGGTTTTGGATTGCCTCCCAAATAGTGCCTTAGTTAACGTCGTGGCATGATGTAAATCAGTACTCAAACACCACTTGTGGGGTTAGCTTTAGTATCACCAGGCAATCCCTCATTTTGTTTCGGTTGGAGATCGGGCGACACATAAACCATGAGATTCTCTAGCAGCTGGACAACTCTGGAATGAGACCAAATCATCCGCTTCATTTCTTCAATGTCTTCCTTCATTTCTTTCAGCTCTCTATCTTGTTCATTCACCTTGTGGAGAATGATTGAGAGCATTCCATCAAGACTTTTAACCTCATTGTTCGTGAGACTTCTTCGCTCATGATGAGGGATGCATTTATATTTCCTCTTACACTGGACCTCGATCTTCACCATCTTTTTGGCCAACTCATCCATTTGAGTCATTAGGGCGGCCAACATGAAGTCCTTTTCTACTTCTTGAGTCATCTCAGCCATTTGATTAAGCAGTTGAGCTACTATCACATATGGTTGTTTTGCAATGCCTCCCGAAATGAGTTGGTCGACCAATCTTTTGTTTCCAGGACCAAGACTTCTGTGGAAACAGTCAAGGAGAGCTATGTTGGGAATGTCATGATTTGGGCATTGATTGATCAGTTCATACTATCCCAGAACATCATTACCTCTAATGGGGGAAACTCCATACACTCCCGAGTATACCTTTCCATGCACACTTACTCTGTTTTGATACAAACAAACTAGCAAAACAAAACTAAAAATTAAGTGAGTAAACTACAACTGATAAGAAGAAAATTTTTACTAATATAAGAACTCTCAAGTAACACCACTCCCCAGCAGCGGCGCCATTTTGATGTTTAAAATTATGTAATCAATGACACAACTTCCAGTACAAGTGTCTACGATTATGTAATAGTATAGTAACCCAACCAAGGGTAAGGGTCGAGTCCCAAGGGAGCGGTTCTGAGAATTAATAAAAAAATAAAATCAATTTCTAACTAGTCGTAGCTAAAGACATTAACGATTAAAAACATTATAAATTAAAGGGGGACACAAAAGTGTCAAATAACAATGGGGGTTTTGTCACTAGTAGGTAAAAACAACAAAGATAACAATAAAATCAAGTTTTGGGAAGAGTTCTTAGGGTGTAACCGCAATACAAGTTGAGATAAATAGTTGGGTACATGCTTTCGATAGGAAATTTGCAAGATAATAGTGACTAGGCTAAGCTTTAGATGGAAATAAGTTCCCTCTCGAGCAACTTACTCTGTTTCAAATGCGTTCCTCTCGGACACCCATTTGTCGCATGAACACCAGCCTACACCTTACATCACTCACTCTTCTGAGCTGAGTGTTAGGATATGGGACTAGGGCTCACCCTCTCGGGCTGAACCTCATGCCAACCCAGTCCTTAAGCCATCAGTCGAGTCATCTTGGTTTCACGACCTCCCTCTCGGGTAAGTTAAAAACACATGGGTGGCTTTGTATTTTCAACTACAAACCCATTAAATTAAACCACAACCACTAGGTGAAACCACCATTAAAATACATCTAACCTATCAGTAAGCAAAACCCAATAGTAATATCAACACATATTTGCTAAATCACACCCCAAGAATGGGGATTTTTAGCCACACATCAAGAGATATAAATTTATACCTAAATGAGCTTACATTCAAATGAGTATGAAGATTTAAGTCTTGTTACATGCCAAGAATGAAGAATCCAAGAGACCCAAGTCCAAATCCTTGGAGATGAAACCTTCTTTTTCTTCAACTTTTCAAAACCCTCTCCAAAGTCAGAGCATAATAAAAGTACTAAAATTATATTGTTCTATTGAAAAATATGATAATGAAATCTGATACTTAGAATGTCTTCTCAACGAGTATTTATAGTTTTCAAAATTATATGCTGCGGTGGATCATTCGGCAACATTTGTTGGAATCACCGATTAAGTCGGCGATTCACCCTTTGGTGTAGTTCGTCGCCATCATCGTGCTCTGGGTCATTGGGCGACATAAACTGCTTCGCGAAACTTCTCGGTCATGCGCCGACTACTCCTTTTTTCCACTGACTTGATCCTTTCCATCAAGGCTCAGCACACTGGAACAAAAGGCGAAGTGAGACCCTTCGACGACTCACCAAGTGAACTCGGCGATCCTCAGGCCTTCATTTTCTTGTTCTTTTCAGCCTTTTCGTTTCTTTTTGCGAAGTAGTGTCCATGATCTCCTTTAAACTTCAAATACCTGAAACTTAAGGGTTTTCATCAGATATTGAGTCAAAATAAGCATTTGAGGACACAATTTCTATTAAAATATAGCCCTAAATGAGTCCAATTTGTGGACTCATCAGTCTCCATATCAGCTAGTTTTTGGAAAGTCTTGCCATCTACCAGTCTAATTAGAACACAAAGCAATGTGGTCATTGAAAGCTCAGAATTTGGACTAGACAAAAACTTCAAAAGAGAGTGTAGAGCAGTTAAACGAGTTGGACGAATTCAGGTTTAAAGCTTATGAAAATTCATCTCTCTACAAGGAAAAGATGAAGAAGTGACATGATGCTAAAATACTTAAGAGAGAGTTCAAGGTGGGAGATTGGGTGTTACTATACAACTCCCGAGTTAGACTTTTTCTCGGAAAGCTCAAGTCCAAAGGGTCAGGACCATTTAGAGTGACACGAGTATTCACAAATGGCGCTATAGAAGTTGAGGGTCAGAAAGGACCTGCATTTAAGGTGAATGGGCAATGCTTGAAGTTATACTTTGGAGAATGCCAGGAGATCTCTTTGAATGAGGTGGTGCATCTGGAAGATGCCTGAGAGCATTTCCACATCGTACCACGACGTTAAATAAGGCGCTTCTTGGGCGGCAACCCAAGTGCTAGTGTTTTTAAATAATATGTGTTCATTTTGTAGGATCTGTATTATGAGCGAGGCAAAAGTGATATTGGCGAGTCGTCGAACCTGTTCAACCAAAACAATTTGGTTCGCCTTATGGACCTAAAAAATGGGGCTAAGACTCTAGAACATTCGGCAGGATACCTTCACCAGTCGGTGAGTCACCGATGTGCTTAGGCGACCCGATTTTCCTCACCCTTTTTCTTCGACATTGGTAACATTCCTCAAGGATCATCCGGCGATATTTTGAGTCCATTCGGCGAGTCGCCGAACTATTTGGCGACATCCTACATTTCTCCGATCTGACCTTCTTTGAGAGTGCAACCCACTGGAACTAAGGGTCCTCTGAACAACATTGGGTGCATTGCCGAATCATTCGGCGATTGGTTCACTCTTTCGCCAACTAGGCTCTTAGTGAAGATTCCTCGTTACCCTGTTCCACTTGTTTACACACTAGAATGTTATCATTTCTTGTTAGTCTATCTTTATTATTCTTATTTTGTTTTATGTGCAGTAGTGCCTGCTCTCTACCCACATTGAGGACAATGTTTAATGCTTTTGGTGGGGGTGGAAATTGGTCAGTAAACCCCCTCCTCTTTGTGCCACCTCTCTTGTTTGTGTTAAATGTGGCGGTTCTCTTGCAAATTTGAGAATTAGTTTTAATCATTACCGATGACTTGAATAGTGCTTATAATCGAACAAAAATGAATGTTCAGCTCCGATGAGTCCAAATGAAGTTGTATAAACAATATGTGAACTCTTTGCATCTCATTGTGACCAGCCAAGTATCGAATTGAGTCTCTTGTGATGAACATTGCACATTAGACAAAGTGTGGAGTCTTGTTTGACATTGTTGTCAATGCCTTGTGTGATGAGCTTACCGTGAACTATATGTGATAACACCTAGAATTTGCCACGTTGGTTCAATTGACTAAGTGATGCCATCTCTTGATATGATCTTAGGCAACTTTGAAGAGTGAAAAAAATTGATATTATACCTCTTTTGTGGCCTACCTTGTGAGTGTGTGAACCTCCATTTGAGAACCCTTTGAGCCTTACCCTTTTCTTGGAAGAAACGTGATAAAATTGTGAACTTTCTTGATCCATTACCCATAATCCTCATGATTTGTGGTTTGTTTGAATAGACAACTTAGGCCTAAACCCTAAGTTGGGGGTGTGGTGAAAAGAGAAGGTAAATCAAGAAGTGCAATAAAGTCCCCTTTTACCCATGGTTTTTTGAAAATGGAACCCCTCCATACAAAAAAAGGAAAAGAGAAAGAAGAAAAGAATGAAAAATAAAAAGAATGAAAAAGTTGTTGAGTAAGGTTGTGAAAATACAAAGAAATTGGGATTTCAAACAACCCATGGAAAGTGAATAATGGATGACTTTTGAGCACGAATGAAATTGAGGGAGAAAAGGAAAGGAAGTGTTGTTCGCACCACATTTCATGAGGACTATAGCCATTGAGCCTAAATGACCATACCTTTGCACTCAGACCCACTACAAGCCTTGAAAAGACCTTTTTGATCTTGAGTGAGCTGAAACAAGGGTTGATTGGAAAATATGGGTAAACATATGTGTGAAATCATGCATCGTGTTCCTCTTTGTGAGTGTTAGTGTTGCATTTGATTCCGGAGCTTTAAATTGTGATCCATTGTTTGTGAATATGGAATCATTCTTTGTGTGAGGGCATTTGAGTACCTTTGTTGAGCTTGAACTTGCATTTGAAGCAAGTGTTGTGAGCTTGAGATTCTTTGATATTGGTGAGTCATAACTTAATTCTTTGAGTGCACAATTAAACTTGGCATGAGTAAGTTGAGTCTTCTTGTGTGCATTCATGATTGAGTCTTGTGTAGCACTGTTTGAAACATTCGTTTTGAACTGCTGAACTTGGGTTTTACTTGAGGACAAACAAAATTTTAAGTTGGGGGTGTTCATGACTCTACGAGTTGGACTCATCTAGGGCTTTATTTGTATAGATTTAGTGTCCTCAAACACATGTTTTGTGCCAATGACTGATGTAAAATCCTTGAATTTCAGGTATTTGGATTTAGGAACGAAACATGGACACTAATGTGCAAAAAGGAACTAACCAAGCTAAAAGAGTGAAGAAATGAAGGCTTATTGATTGCCGATGTCACTCGGCAAATTGCCACAATACCGCCTAAAGTTTCAGAATGCTGGAGCTAAACTGGGGGTAATTTCGGTGAGCAGCAGTTCTATTCAGTGTGCCGCCGATCCATTCAGTTAAGGACGACCCGATCCCCAAAAGTGCTGAAAAAGACTTAAACAAGTGCTGATAGGCGAGATAGAAGGAAAAAGGGCGGTTCGCGGAACTAATCGGCGATCCCGATCTGGATCACCTAAAGTTATAGTAGCTGGACCAGGAAGAAGTGAAAAATGAAGGCGAGATGAAGAACAATCAGAGAATCGTCGAATAGTTGGCGAAGCCCAACTTACCTCGTCGAGTGGTCTTACACAACTACACTTCAGAGTTGTTTAAATTGATTTTTGATAGAGAGAGAAAGCATTCAGAAATGGGAGATATAGAAAATTGAGATTAAAAACATTACCATTGTGTTTTCAAAGGATTTTAGCAAGGTTCTTGGTGGAGATTTTGTAATAAAGAAGATTTTAGTAATTTCTAACATTTGAATTTCAATTACCCAGTTGTAGAAAATATGGCAGCTGTTGAATTTCTTATTTTTACTATGAGTGGATAAAACCGTTCTCTTGGGGTTTTGACTATGAAGTCAATTGTTGACTTTTACTAAGTGGGTGTCATTGAATTGCAAGCAATAGCGTTATTTTGAAGTGGGTATTAGTTGTTGTTACGTTTTGAGGTCATGTTGCAGGTCTAGTGCAACAAATTCAGTGTTGTGCATTTGCTCGAGAGAGAGGTGTAGAGCCAAAGTAGCAAACTTAGCATCCTTAGTAGTGGGTTACCATGATTTCACCTTGAGAGAGTGAAACATAGGATCTATCCTTTGTATCCAGCTAGAGAGAGTGGATTTGATGAGGACCAAGGGCTGGGCATCTTCCGATTGATGTTGAAGTTCGAGAGAATTTGACATAGAGAAGGTAATTGTTCGAGAGAAAGTTACTTTACTTATGGTCTGACCTACCCACGACAAATTAGCCTATTGTGAGCATCAATATCACCCATCGAATTAAATTAAACAATTGGTTGGTCATTACCCCAAGTTTCACTTTACTATTTGATCAGTTCTTGTTGAAGTGTGGAATTGGAGGGATAATTGAACTTTGATATTTGAAACTAAAACCAAAGAGTTGTGATACTTGCCAATTTGAAGAGATTGTTGTCATTATTCCATCGTTGAATTTGAAGGAAAAACTACTCCCTATGGTATTCGACCCCAACTCACTTAGTTGGGTTATATTACTAACTAACGATCGTTGGCACTTAGTATTAGATGAAATGTCCTCATACGTTAATCATAGTGCTGCATAAGACTCAACATGAATGCACACAACAAGGCTCAACTTACTCATACAATGATCAATTGTGCACTCAAAGATACAAATTGGGACTCACCATTATCAAATATGCTCAAGTTCACAATACTTGCTTCAAATGCAAGTTCAAACTCAACAAAGGTACTCAAATGACCTACAACAAAGATGATTCCCTATTCACACAAAGTTCTTCAACAATTTATAGTTTCGAAATCACACACGACTCTCACACTCACATAGATGAACACATGCATGACTTCACCGATAGGTTTGCCCTTATTTTCCAATCAACATTCGTTTCAGCTCACTCAAAATCACAAAGGTCTTTTCAAGGCTTGTAATGGGGCTGAGTGTAAAGGTATGGTCATTTAGGCTCAGTGGCTGCTACCTTCACGAAGTGTGGTCGGAACATCACCTTCTTCCTTTTCTTTACCATTTTGATCATGTTCATAATTCACCCCCATTATTCAACTTCAAAAGCACTATTGGATACCCCATTTCTTTTGCAACTTCCACTACTTTATTTCACAATTTTTTTTTCATTCTTTTTCTTTGCTTTTTTTTTTCTCTTTTTTTTTAATGGAGGGGTTCCATCGTTTTCAAAATCATTGCTCAAAGGGGGAATTTCTCACACTTCTTGATTTTCCTTCTCTTTTCACCACACTCCCAACATAGGCTTTTGGACTAAGTTGGCTATTCAAACAAACCACACTTCATAAAAGTTATGGGTGAATGGATAAAGAGGGATAAAAAAATTTCAAGTTTCTTCCAAGAAAAGGGATAAGGCTCAAGAGGGTTCAAGCGAGGTTCACACATCTCACAAGGTTGGCCACAAAAGAGGAATATTGTCAAATTGTTTCACTCTTCCAAATTGCTGCCTAGGATCATTTCAAGTGCTTCCATCACTTAGTCAACCGGACCAACGGGGTAAATTATAGGTGTCATCACACACAATGTTCAAGGAAATCTCATAACACAAGGCATTGGCACCAATATCAAACAAGACTCCACACTTTCTAGCTAGTGTGCAATGTTCATCACAAGAGACTCATTCGATAACTGGCTAGTCACAACAAAATGCTAAAAGTTCATACATTGTCTATGCAACTTCATTTGGCCTCATCGTAACATTCATTTTGTTCAATTAAGAGCACTATTGAAGTCATCGGTATTGATCATAACCGATACTCAAATTTGCATAAAAATAGACACAATCACACACAATAGAGGTGGCACAAAATTTAAAAATAGGTCAAAACTATTTCCATTCAAAACAAGTAGCCACAAGCTCAAGCATCCACAAGATTGAGATCAAAATACATGTATAGATCACAAAACCCAATATTCACAAAAAAAAATATAATCACAAGACGTAGGTATGGCAATACCTCACCCCCACCCACAAAAGAAAAACAGTTGTCCTCAAATGCAACTAAAACAAAAATAATCAATAAAAACAACAGAGAGGGAGGTAAAACTGTCATCCTGCTAGGCTACGCCTGCGGTGAAGTCTGCATCTCAGTCACTCCATCTGTCAGGGAATCAGTGCCCAATGCAACATCAACACTAGCTCCACTTGAGCCTACCATAGAAGTATCCCTCAAAGAGGTCTGAAGGACTGACTGTACTATCACCTCCTCGAAATTCGGCAGGTTCTCATAAATAGACCCTTTCTGAACATTGAGTTGCTCCGCATCTATCTCATCCTCTGACTCAGCAGCAACCACATCCTCCAAAGTATCATCTCTGGTGGTAGCCATAGGCATATCAGAATTGGTCGAGAAATCTGCACCCGGAATATCAGGGACCTCTGTTGACTCACACAGTTAAGTGATGTCTGTGGACTTTAGATAGTCCACATCCTTCCTCAACTCTGAAACCTCGGCTTTCAAAGCCATAACCTCAGTGGTAACCCCCTGTTCTCTCTTAAAAATCTCTACTCTCACCGTGAGAGCATCAATGAAAGTCCAGAGGGTCGTCAATGTAGCTGAAATGGCTCTCTCAATCATCCAGGGCACCTTAGCCTCTAGCTGGGAAACCCGTACATTGGCAGAATTGGCTAGGTGCCCCATCTTGAGGAGCATGACTGGAGTGATCGGATTCCTTGAGGCAGTGGTACCAGCAGTAGCTCTAGGGTGCTGGGAGGCAGCAGAAGAACTCGGGGCCTGGGAAAGAGTGGAAGTAGATGTACCTGAAGTCCCGGAGGCCGGAGTAGGCAAAGTTTCCTCTGAAGGTAAAGAATCAATATCAACCTCCGGGGATGTATCCACCGGATTTGCTCTCCTCCTATACGGCTCATCCCATGTATTCTTAGCCTCTATGAGCTGAATGTCGGTGGAGGATGTGGGTGTAACCTCAATATCCCTTTTCTCATCATGAGGAACTCCAGCCCGATGACATAACTCTATAATGAGTACTGGAAATGGAAGGGACGTCTGACGTTGTTTTGCCCTCATGGCCATCTTCTGCTCTATAATTATCCCCAAGTTCAGCCTTATCCTAACTATGATCTATTCGAGATAGGCCGCCTTTGGGTGGCGAAAGATGGATTCATTCTGTGATGGCATGATAGAGCTGCTAATGAATCCAAACCAATACCAAGCTACCATGTTCAAGTCCTTCTTCTCAATAGGGTCTCCGGCCGTAATCCACCTCGGGGTGGTGTCAGAAATGAGGGGAGCTAGCCATCCCTTGAGGTCATCCAGAGTCTGTACAGTGATCATGCTCTAGTACTCGGGTTCAACGCCTATTGACGTGTTAAGTATAGTGTTGATATCATCGTTGTTGCATCTTACTGTGCTCTCTCGAACAATCACAGACTCCGCCAGTTTAAAGGCACTGGCCTTCTTCTTCCCCTGGGGTACCAAGTCACCATATGCAGTGTAGAATTCCCAGACCCAACTGGGAATGTATGGGCCACAGGGCTTGGTGAAGATCTCAAACCTATGGAACCGAAGAGTGTCCCACACAATAAGGTGCATGTCCACTACACCATCCGTCGACAATCTCTTCTATTCTAGGATGGTCCTCAATACCTTGGCCTTTAAACGGTTGAGTACCCTGGGAGGATGACTCTGAACTGGTGGTGCTGGAACCATCGTCTGTGTCGGAGCTGGCATTGTATCTATTGCAGGAAGGGTATACTTCGGAATCCTAGATGGATCTTAACGAGCTTTTGCACGAATCTCTACTCGCCGGATCTGTAGTAATTGATTATCCTCAGACTCGGAGAATGAAGCCTAAGAATCAAAGGACTCCCCATCACTGATGGAGTTGTGCTCCGGTCTCTCAACTACGGGCATCTTGTCCTTGCCTTTTGTCTATTTGGAGGTGCTTTGTTGCTCTTTGTGGTTGAAGCAGCTGCTCCCTCATTTATCACAATACCCCATGCCCTTTTTTGGGGCGACAAGCCACTATCATCCAAATTGGTTCAAGCCATATTTCCAAAACACATCGAAAAGTGTTAGAAATCATTAAAGAAAGTTGCAGAAATCAAGTTGTAGAAAGACTCGCCAAACTACTCACCGAGTTGCTTAGGCAAGAAAGATTGGGTTCACTAAAAGGACCAGCTCTAAAATTTTCCAGAATAAAGGCATGTCGGTGATGTTCAGGGCCCTTCGGCTAGTTTAGACTATCCCGCCGAATATTACAGTGTATTTTAGGGGTTAGGGGTGCAGAAAGGGCGATCAAAGGAACCTTTCGGGGGGTCATCGAGTGAACTCAGCGAGCTGAGGCTTCCCACTGAAAGTTATAGACTCATCTTAGCCAAATCATGAAATTAAAGGCGATCAAAGGGGGACTATAGGGAACCGCCGAACTATTCGGCGAGCTTGACACAGCTCGCCAAACGCCCCAACGTGCCAATTTTCAACCCCATTTCCCTAATCAAGCCCGTTGCCCTCAAATTTAGAATCAAACACATGCACTATGGAATTAGTACCATACCATATGACACATGCCTTTGGGGTACTCAGACTTCCCCCATTTTTGCCAAAATTGTCAATTTAACGACTTTTGCCCTTAAGAATAACGTCAAACACTCCATCATAGGGCAAATTACGTCATTTGGCACAATGCGAGGTTACTCAGACTTCGCCCAACTAGAGCCAATAAAAAATAACAATAACCCAACAATATAGAACCAAATTAATCACACAAAACACGGGAAATCATCTTTTTAAGAATTTAGGCACAAGTTCGAACACAATAAGGGCATTCTGAAACACAAAACACCATTTAAACAATTACCCAGCACATATCAATACACAAGTACTGATTGCATTTGATTTTAACTACTAAACTAAAGTATGGAGGTCAAAAAACCAACCTGTATACCGAATTGAGAAATTTAAAAGCTAGGCGACAAAGTATTCCAATTCTTGGCACGAGATCACACAAAAAAAGCGAATGAACTAGCAAAAATAAGGAATATCTAAAGTTTGGGTAAGAGTGCACGGGATTAGAAATGAGAGAATATGAACAATTTTGAAATTTTAAACCGTTTGGCCTTTTAAAATCTTTCAGTTTGTGGCCCTTTTGGCGGAGTAAGTTGTCCACGCTGAACCATTCGGCGATGTGCCAAGTAGTAATTTATGTCGCCGAGTTTTACAGGACCTCTAAGTCAGTTTAGGGGTCCAAATGGTGGATTAAATCGGGCTCGCCAACCTTTTCGATGAGTCGCTGATTAAGAAATTGGCCTGCCAAATTTTACAGACTTCTACTTCAGGTTTTGTGGGTCCAAGTTGGGCTCGGCGACCTCTTCGGTGAGTCGCCTATTGGACTTGTGGCTCGCCAAACTGCACAATTTCCAATATACTCCACTTTTAAACCTGTACAATCAATACCCGTTATTCAAAAATCAAAACTTAAAGCATTAAAAACTTGGGTTGCCTCCAAAGAAACGCCTTAGTTAACGTCTTGGCACGACGAAAGTACTCAGTCAAGCTTCATTTTTGGGGTTTGCCATTGTATCACTAGGCAACCCCCTTTGTTGTCTTGGATTTATCTGTGAAGAAATCTGATCCATTTGGGTCTCTAGTTACTTAATAGAGACTGAGTGAGAGGTCACCGTCTGATTGAGATTCAAGACATCCTCTTTCATTTCTTTCAGTACTTTGTCGGACCCTTCAACTTTGTTGATAATGCGATAGAGCATGTCTTTCGTACGACCACCTTTAGATTCTTTAGGCTTTTGACACTCATGGGGAGGAACATACCTATCCTTCTGCCCCTCTCTTTCCTTCCAAGAGGCATTGCGATCACGCCAATCTCTGTCACGGTCTCTCTAGCCCTCATCTCTATTCCAACCTTGATTTCTACCCGGTTTTGGGTAGTTCGCACGCTAGTCTCCTCCTTGATTGGCTAGGAAGTTCACTTCCTCATTGTACATCACTTTAAATTGTACTTCATCGGGATTTACTCCACCTATACCTACAACATTAACACTATTCATACAACACCCATGACATTTTTAGACAAGATATCCAGCTGGGTCATCATTTTGTCCATATTTTGGTCTCTCTCTTGATCCTTTTCGATATGTTCTTTTGTCATTATAAAATTGAGAGGAGAGATATGGTCCTCACAAGTGTATCATGCCCTATTGATCTTAGTCATGCAATTAAGGAGTTCAGATGCTACTTCATAGGGCTGTTGCATAATACCACCGGGAATAAGTTGATCAGCAACTCTTTTGTTCACTGAGTCGAGGCTCCTATTAAAGTATTAGAGCAAGCCAGCAACACATTATTGGGCAATCCATGAGTTGGGCATTGTAACACCAACTTCTTAAGCCTCAGCCACGTCTCATGGTTTGGCTCACCTTCCAAGTGTTTGAAACCTTGGATACTATCCCTAAGAGTCATCATCTTCGATGGGGGAAAGAATCGCACTTGGAATGTAGTAGTAAGCTCGTCCCAAGAAGTGATGGAATCTCTTGGCAACTTAGCCAACCACTTACTAGCTTCGCCTATGAAAGAAATGGGAACAACCTGAGACGGACTGATTCTTGCGATATGCTCTTGAATGAGAATGGACCACAGACGTCCACAAAGTTTCAAATATGTTCATGGGGATCCTCATGAGCCTGCCCCCCAAACAAACCCTTCAGTTGTAGGAGCTGAAGCATTGTTCTAGTGATGTGAAAAAACAGTATTTTGTTCAGTCGGAGGTAGGAGTATTACCCCAACACCACCTAATGGAATTGGGTCATTGACTAATGGGTCATTTACATCATTGAGGTTTCCAACATCATCTTGGTGGCCCACTTGGCTACCATTACTTCCATTAACGCTCATCTCCTCCTATGTTTAACACAAGCAACACGAAACCAAAACTAAAATCAATAGATTCAATTATAACTAAAAAGATCACAATTCAACTTCACCAAAAGATTTTTAAACAACACGACTTCCCAACAGCGGTGCCATTTTGATTAACGTTTCAAGCACACCTCATCCAATTCTAGGTGCAAACGATCTTTAGTCAGTGTAAAACCCAACAAATAGTTGAGGTCAAATCCAACAAAGAGAAGTACGTGTCCAAATTCAATTAGCAAGTGCAAACGTGGTCTAATCAACCATAGGAATAGAAATTATTAAAAAATACATGAATCAATTTGAAAGGGGTCACACGAATGTCAGATGGGAGGATTGGTTTTCAATTATCAACTACAACACAATCATAAACAATTTGGAATAAAAATAAGGAGAGGAATTCTCGGGATGTGATCGATTATAGGCAAATTTTGATATATGGGTATTTAAAACAACTAGTAAATGGCTAAAATCAGTGAGTACGCTAGGCTATAACGGAGATAGCTTTATCTCAAACAACTACCCCGAATCAGGTGATTTCTTTCGAACATCAGCAAGCATAACAATGAAGAGCAGCCCACATCTTAATTCATCAACTCTCTCGAGATAAATGGGTAGGATTGGGTTTAGGATTCACTCTCTCGAACTTAACCCAGCTCAATCAATACCTACAAATCATTAATCAATAATATTAGTTCTAAACCTCTCTCTAAAGCAAGCCAAAAACACAAAATTTGAACTGGATTTGCAATTACAATTTATAAATTAAACCACAATTAATGATACTAACTTCAATCTAGCATTTAAACTAGTAATTAACAATACCCATAAACTAATTCAACTCATAATCACATGATCACACCCCAAGAATTGGGGTTTTAGCCAAACATCATAAAAGAGTAAAAACAATTACCAAATCGATTTGTCATCAACTAGGTAAGAGTAATTTAGTCTTTACAATGCATCAATTTGCAGAAAATTCGAAACCCACTTGCAAAATCTCCAAATTGAATCTCCAAAATCCTTCAAGCCTACTAAGAAATTATGAAAGACTCCAGAGAAAAATATTCTAAACTAATTTAGCTTAACTCAGCATACTAAATTAACTGTTCAAAATCTAATTTATAGTCGCCAAAAATAAGTCACAAAGGGCCATTAGGAAAAGTAAGTTGGGTTCGCCGAACCACTCGGTGAACCGCCCAATGCTCTCTTCTATCGGCTTTTTTCCTTGGCATTCAACATCCTCTAGTCCTGTAACTTTGGGCAATCTGTCTTTGCATCACAGAACTGTTCGGCGATTCGCCGACTACCTCTTTTTGTCGCCGACTTGGTTTTTCCCCTCTAGGCTGGCACACTGGAACTTTAGGCGGTCAAATTAGCCACTTGGCTATCACCAGGCTTGCCTTTCTTCATTTATTCAGTTTGTTTTGTTCCTTTTTGCATGTTAGTGTCCTTGCTTTGTTCCTCTATTCATATACCTAAAAATTAAGGTTTTAGCATCAATTTAGGCACAAATTAAGTATTTTAGGACACTAAATCTATATAAACAAAGCGCCAAATGAGTCCAAATATCGGACTCATCAACAACTCAACTCAAGGGCTTCGTGGGTAACATGTAGTAGTCCTATAAGTAGGAATATAATCTCAAAAGGATTAAGAACTCAATGTTCAAAGACTTAGAACTCGAAGATGCTACTCCTCTCGGAGATACTCGATGTATGAAGTTCATGTGAAATTTATAAGCATGAACAACTCAACTCCAGGGTCTAAATAACAATATGGAACTCATGTATATGACTCTTCTCATTCTCATATTTACTTCCTGAAAACTCAGTTTAAAACTCAAGTGTTGGCTTTGAAAAACCTCTCAAGATTTCTAACTCAAAACATGCTTCATAATGAATTATATACTTGAACAAATCAACTCAATGATCTTAATAAAAATATAGAAACTCAATAATTAGAAATAAATTTTTTAAAAGAACCATGAACTCAATAGCTCAAATCAACCTATCTCAAGAATATTCAAATCTAGGGGTAGAATCCTAAATTTCTCTTTTACTGATTTGAAAGAAGATGTAGGGCGTGAGGATGAACTAGTCCAACACTATGATAGCCTTACATACCTGGAAGAACAAGGTTCTTGAAGAATTTTAAAGAAGAACTTGATTAGAAACCTTGAAACCCTAGCTTGAAGATAAACGATCAAGAAAACGTTTCTTTACATTCTTGAATTACTTTCTTGAAATCTCTATGGCCAAGAATTATGATTTTCATTAGTGATTAACAATTGTATGGAAGAATTTGAGTAGGAAAGAATGAAATTCTTGGGAAAAAACTTACCTTGAAGAAGAATCTTGAAAAAGATTGAAAGAATTTTGAATGGAGTCTTCTACTTTGATTTTTCTTTAGGGTTTTGTCTTAGGGTTTGAGAGAGAAGAGAATGATGGATTAAAAGATGAAAATCTGAGTTTTGAGCCTTTTATTGGTAAAGAAATTCGTTGAGGGTTTTCTTGGAGGTAAAATACAAAAATGACCCTTTTTAATGTTTTCCTGTCGACTAATTTGTAACAGCACTGTATCAGGTTACTAAAATAGTCATAACTTTTTTCTTAGAAATTGGATTGACGTGAAATTGGTGGCATTGGAAAGTAGATTCCAATACCTT
Organism: Solanum acaule; assembly: GCA_036250505.1. NCBI lineage: Eukaryota > Viridiplantae > Streptophyta > Magnoliopsida > Solanales > Solanaceae > Solanum > Solanum acaule. Next base: position 20,891 of record JAJOOR010026798.1, read on the forward strand.
TAATTTGATAGGTTGTGGGCCACGTAACTCTTTATATTAAAAGAGATATTGTTGTTTGAAGTTGACCCAAGTAGAATCTTACATCAAAACTTAATCGATAAGGAAACTTTATGAACACTTATCAAGAACTCATCAAAAAATTAAATTGCTCATTATTTATGGATACATTCGGAAAAGAAACTCATGCTTGGCCCGTGGGTTAACAAATCTTACACTATGGAAGTTTACATACCTCAAAGAACTAGGTTCTTGGCGAAATCTTGAATTTCTTGAACGAACGCTTGAAACTTTGAACTTTTTCTCCTCTTGAATCTTCTCTCTTAAACCTTAAACTCTTTTAGGGATGAATGAAACTGATTCTAATCAGTTTAGACCTCCTAAAATATTACTAAAAACGTTTACATCTGATTGGGTAAGGAAAAGACCAAAATACCCCTCATATTTTTGGGGTAACTTTCCTTATTTGGACAGAGCGACTTCAAACGGGCATATCTCCCTCATACGCGGATTCCAAAACTTTTCATTTGATATCTTATGGGTCTCCAAACCCATCATGTGCTAGCAGTTATGGTCATTTGAATTTGACCTAAAACTTAAATGAACTAAGGAATGACTTGAATAAATTTTCTTTAATTCTTTTTGGAACTCAATTTAAGAGATAGAATAAACCCATGGAGAATCGACGATGCGTGACCTGTAGATATGTATATATATAATCTTCTTTCTTTGGGGATCACATTTTCTAGGGTCAGAAAATAGGGGTACAACTCTATTGACCATCACAAATTCCATTTACAATACATCAGGTCTCTTACTCAAAATGATCTTCAGCTACATATACACATTCCACACACTTATATATGACATTCTTAAGTTTTATTTAAGAGGAAAAAGGAAAACAAGAAAGATATTAAGTTAAAAGTTTTGATCATGACAAACAACCCACAACTCAAATGGTTTACTGGAACAGAAACCTAGACTTGTCTATTAAATGATTCCCCTCTGACAAATGTGACCATATTATAGTATCTTTCAAGCTTATAAAATTCTAACTTATGAAGTTATCAACCGTATACAATTAACTACCTGAGTTGAATCATTACAAATTCAGCAAATATCTCTAAACAATTTAAATTAACGTACTAGCTAGATCACCACAATAGCACCACTCACCACAATTTACGATAATTAAAAAGGGGAAAACGCTCAAATATATCATCAAACCTTCAGAAAAGGCTCACTTATGCCACGTATTAAAGTTTGTCTCATCTATGCCATGGTGTTCATCTTGTACTGCTAAGATACTTATAACAAAACTTTGATGAACTTGGTAAGAAACAAAAAAGTTTAAAGAGTATTATCAAAACTAGAAAATTAAAACCAATAGAGAAAATAGAATTAGAAACAGATTAGAAACAATATACAAAATATTTTTATCAAAGAAAAATAATTGAGCCTAATGAATGCACAGTGTCCCCTTAAGGAAATTATGCTCCTCAAGTACCCAATGTTATTGGAATATATCCTCCCAAGATGGAACAATCTTACTCACTGATGTATCGGTACCTAAAACCATGGTGTCAGTGAACCACTCAACTACAGTAAAATACACTTAAAATACTAGATTTAGTAGTAGTAGAAGAAGTACAAAAAATTAGTTCTTTTAAAATGAGAGGAATTCCCTCAATTTATAGAAAACAAAGGGTGGTGTGAAAAGGTTCTTACTGTGCCTTACTGGAAAGGTCACAACCCTTTGGAAAAGTCACAATCTTTCGAAAAGGTCACAACCTTTCATAAAAGTCAAAACTTTTCATAAAACTCACAACTCTTCGTAGAAGTCGCAATTCTTCATTTTTCTTACACACCTTTTAAAATCCAACAATCCCCCGCATGAATGGGAAATAACTCCAAGATAAAGAAACGGACAAGTGTGTGTACTTTACAAGCAATAATTAATTGCATCTGGATAAGTAGGATTCCCTTTGAACTTTCCATAGTGAACATATGTCGGATATACTCGGTCAATCAGTAGATTTGATATCTTTTAACCGTCAAGCTTTGGTGTATGCCTAGACAACCATATGTAAGACAATCAACCTTTTACCGTTTATGGTTCTTATGGTTTTGTTCATTTCAGCCATGAACACCTCTTGGTTTCATGAGTGTATAGAGAGATGGGCTTTTGACAATAATCCTGAAGAAGCTTACACTTCACACATACATAGGTGATTTCTAACCGTGTTAACGTATAGATACACTATTTGGTCAAATCTGCCAAACTTAGAAAATCATTAAAACTTTAAGTTTTATTAACTCATTCACAAGTCTTAATGTTGTATCTTTTTTCCTGAGCATTGTCTTCATCATGAGAATGGATTGAGTTGGTTGACAATGTCGAACCGTAAGTCAGAACTTTGTTTTTCTCCTTGAACCTCACTCTTGAGATCTCTAGTATGCTAGGTTGAGTTACCGCCATGATCATTTGTCCTTAGCCGTAAACCCATTCCCTTAGATGATCTTTCAACTTTATCTCTAGTTCGGCCTTTTCGTAAGTGGATTCGACACATTATCATTTGGCTTTACATAGTCAATTGTGATAATTCCACTAGAGAGTAGTTTTCTAATGGTATTATGTCTATGTCTTACATGACGAGACTTTCCGTTATACATCATGCTCCATGCTCTACCTATTTCATAATGACTATCGAAGTGTATGCATAATGATGCTAAAGGTTTGGGCCAAAAAAGAATATCTATCAAGAAATTCAAGAGTCTTTCAACTTATTCACCGGCCTTATCTTGAGCACCTAGCTCAGAGATCATTGTAGAGCTAGTGATACATGTCTTTTTGGAATATTTCCAAGAGACTACTCCTCCACCAAAAGTAAATACATATCCACTCGTGGATTTTACTTCATTTCATCCAGGTGATCCTATTTACATCACAATATCCTTCCAATACTGTTGGACATTTGTTATAATGCAAGACATAGTTTTGAGTATGTTTTAAATACCCAAAAATTCTTTTCATTGTCATCTAATGAATTCGATTGGGATCACTCGTTAATCGACTCAGTTTATTAATAGCACATGCAATATCTGATCGCGTACATTTCGTGATATACATCATACTTTCCAGTACTCTAGCACAGTCCAATTGTGAGTCACTTTCACCTTCACTCTTTTAAAATGCAAAGCTCACATTTATTGGAGTCTTGACAATATTGAAATTCAAATATTTGAACTATTCAAGTTTCTTTTCAATGCAATGAGACTGTGACAATGCAAAACATTATGGATTTCTAAGGATTCTTATACTAGGATCACATCAGCAACTTCAAGATATTTCATATCAACTTTCTTTCTAGCATACGTTTATTAGCATCTATGTCATTAGTGTCTCTACTGATGATCAACATGTCATCAGTATACAAACAAACAATGACCTTGTGATTTTAATGTAAACACATTTATCATTTCCATCATTCTTAAATCCATTTGTCAACATGATTTGGTCAAATTTCTTATGTCATTGTTTGGGTGCTTGTTTTAGTCCATAAAGTGACTTAACAAGTTCGAACACTTTCTGTTCTTTACTAGGAACCACAAAACCCTCAGGCTGTTCCATGTGAATTTCTTCCTTTAATTCTCCATTTAAGTAAGTTGTTTTCACACTCATTCGATGAATTTGGTGGTCATATACCGTAGCTAATAATAATAATATCCTAATGAATGTAATTCTAGTTACTGACGAGTATGTGTCGACAAGATCAAGACCTTATTTTTGTCTAAATCCTTTGACAAAAGTCTTGCTTTGTATTTGTCAATAGTTCAATCGACTTTCATTTTCCTTAAGAAGATTCACTTTAAACCCACATGTTTATTTCATGGAGGAAGATCAACCAACTTCCAATAGGATTGCTCAAGATTGAACCAATCTCACTATTGACACCATCTTTCCAAAAATATGAGTCCACATAAGACATAGGAAATGTTACAAAATCAGATCCAAAGGTAGCAAATGTCCTTTGACACTTACTACACTTCTGAATATCTTTATTAAGAACATTCTCCTTTGGTTCTTTCGAAGGCCATTTAGACCTTTCACTAGATTACTTTAGTCTAATTTTACAGTCCATAGTTCTTAGGTCCTATTTTAATCCTTTTAAGAATAGAAACTTGGACTTTGGCTAGACAACCCCACACTTTAAAATATCTCAAGTTGGATTTCCTTCCTTCCCATTTCTCATATGGAATAGATTGTGTCCTGAACAAAAAAATTGCTTTCTTTCCAAAAACAAAAAAAAATTGTTGTTCCTTTTTGCACTAAGGATAGTTCCTCCACACAAGTTTTGTGGTAAACCTGAACTTATAAGTAATGCATCCATCATTTCTTTCAACGTTCGGTTTTCTATTAGTTGAGGTGAATAGGACAACATTTTGATGTATAGTTCCACTTTTCTAACATAGTTCTGCAAAGGGATATTTATAGTCTACATCCCTATCAATTCTTATCTTTTTCCCAACTGATTTTCAACTTCAATATAATATTGTCTAGATGTTTCTATTGATTCATCCTAACTATTCAGCAAATAGAAATAGTCGTTTCTACTGAAATTGTCAATGAAAGTTATGAAATACTTTTCCCACCATAAGATGGTGTTGACTTCATATCACAAATGTTAGTGTAAATAAACTCTAAGGGTTTAGAATTCCTTTCAACAGATTTATAAGAATGCTCAACATATTTAGATTCTACACAAACTTGACATTTTTATTTATTGCAGTCAAAGTTAGACAAAACTTCTAACTTCATCAGTTTTCCTTACAAGGTTTTGTAATTTACATGTCCCAAGAGTTCACGTCACAAATAGTTTGACTCAAGCAAGTAAGAACAAAAAAAATATAGTTTGAAAAGCTCTCTGCGAGGTAGCTTTTTCTCACAAATATTTGTTCCTATTTTTTACAATTTTGTGTGATACAATCATTGTTTAGAGTCATCACCTTGTCAAATGTCATTTTTCAGAAGGACCTTTCCATAACTTTCAATTTGATTGTTATAGAACTACCGATTAACAAAGTTTCATTAGGTCCAATAAAGGCAATATAATCCAAATGCTTCTTTTACAAAACATGTCAAATGACTATTCACCAATATGCATGCCTATACAAATAGTTATATTTAATAGACATATCTTTTCATGAAAAATCACAACATTTGAAGTGACACTTTTTCATAAAAGAACACAATCATTTTGAACAAGTATACATATAATTTGGTAGTTTCATACTAGTCATACCATATACTAGTAAAAGAGAAACGCAATGATCACAATAAAAAATATACTCTAAGAATTTTGTGAGTCTAACATAATACAAAAGTATCATCGACTTTTATATCTTGTGCTCCAAATTTAAATTAGACAGTAAGTCTAATTTTATCTTTGTCACAACCAAAGACCCCCCACATTTTAAATATGCTCTCAAAAATATTTTTCAAATAGTTCAAAATAATTTTTCCACATATTTTCTCACACTATCAAAATGTCATTGGCAGCATGAAACCTCTTTTGGAAATATTATTCTACGAAAGAATTATAGTGCTTCAATTCTCTTTGACATTCTTTACATAGTGTCAAAGTTCATTCCATAGAGGCACCTATTGTAGGCACAAAATCACAAACTTTAAGTCACATATTGTACAAGTTTTTCTCTTTAACAATGAAGTTTGTAGAAAATCAAAAGTACAACACTGACTTATTTGGTGAAGTTTTCATATTCTTCAAACCAATTGCATAGTCCATTTTATCCAGAGTAGAAAACTACAAAAGTCTTTAGTCTACAACAAGCAGACACAATCAAATTTCACACGGAGTACAAAACTGCAAATGTTTTTTTTCTCCAAATAGAATAAAACATATTCTCAAATTATCACATAGAAATGCTTTTCTTTTCAAATAGCCTTCCAACTATAACATTTTGACATACTATTTAATAAAAAAAAATGTGCATCTCTCATTCTGCAAACTAAAGAATTTTAAAGGCAACACTATTTGCCAAAGAAAATTCATTCCAAAACATATGGTCTGCAGATCTTTTTCCAAAGATACACATGATAAATATCCAAAGAATTAACTTTTAGAAACTATTTTCCTCCTTAGATAAATAATAAGAAGGTTACCCGGTGTAATCTTTAACCGAAATACCACCAATTTTTCTAGTACATTCTCAATTCGATATTTGCTAAACAAGGCACCGAATTATGAAGAAGTAGTGCATTAATCTTCTACTTCCATGATTTGTTTCCCTCAATCAATAGAATACAGGAAATACCAACAGTATAATAATTTCCTTAAGATTGTTGTTCATATTGTATTCCTAAGATACTTAGAACAAAATTTTGAAGAACTTGGTAAGAAATATCAAAGTTTAAAGAGTATTTTCAAAACTAGAAAATTAAAACTAGTAGAGAAAATAGAATTAGACATAAATTATAAACATTAAAGAAAATATTTTTCTCAAAGAAAGAAAATCGAGTCCACTGAATGCACAGTGTCCCCTTAAGGAAATTAGTCCTCTCAAGTACCCGAGGTTAATGGATTATACCCTCCTAGGATAGTACGATCTTACTCACCAGTGTATCGGTACCTAAAATCACGGTGTCAGCGAGCCACTCAACGGAAGTAAAGTACACTTAAAATACTAGATATAGTAGTAGTAGAAGAAGTCCAGAAAATTAGTTTTTTGAAAATGTTAGGAAATCCCTCAATTTATAGAAAACAAAGGGTTGTGTAAAAAGGTTCTTATTGTATCTTACCGGGAAGGTCACAACCCTTTGGAAAAGGTACAACATTTCGGAAAGGTCAAAACCTTTCATAAAAATCACAACTCTTCATAAAGTCACAACTCTTCATAAAATTCATAACTTTTCGTAAAAGTCATAACTCTTCATAAAAGACACAACTCTTCATTTTCCATTCACACCTTTTAAAACCCAACATGCCATTGTTGTTAAAGAAAAGGCTCATTCATGCCATTTTTGAACTCCGGTTTTGCAAAACCATTTTTTACACCCACAAACAAGTTTAACACTTTTCAATTAATGTTTTTGGATCAAATGTAACCTTTTACAACATGCCATTGTTGTTAAAGAAAAGGCTCATTCATGCCATTTTTGTAACTCCGGTTTAGCAAAACCTTTTTTTACACCCACAAAGAAGTTTAACTCTTTTTGAATTAAAGTTTTTGGATCAAATGTACTCTTTTTGCTTCTTGTTCCTTAAGAACACCAAGAACACATGGAGAACATAAACAACTCCCAAATTTTCAACATCTTCAATTCTTCAATACATAATCTCAAATTTCGGCTATACTTTCTTTTTCTTAAAAACCAAAATTCTAAAATTATTTATAGAGTTTAAAAAATTCACCTGTATTAAAAAAATCCCTAAAAAGGAAAATTAGTCCCAAAATTTCAAAAAATTTGTTTAATTCATGTTTTTGTAGTTATATTTGACATTAAATTTTTGTTCCCTAGTTTTTTTTTTGAGTCTATGTTTAAAATTTTAAATAATTTGAAGTTGAGGAGTAGATTACCATTAAAGAATGTTGAAGTTTTGAAACTTTGAAGAAATTTCAAGTGGATTTAGTTGAGTTAGATTGAATTCGAGCTCAAAAAATATTTATTTTTGGTATCAAGTTCGGAGGAAAACTACTTTTGAAATTTGAGGTGATTCCGTAAGGAAATTAAAAATGTTTGAAATTTGTGAATTGTTAATGTTCTTTATGTATTCTTGATATTCTTAAGGAAAAGGAAACAAAAAGAGTATATTTGATCCAAAAATTCCAATTGAAAATGTTAAAAGTTGTTTGGGGTGTAAAAAGTGGTTTTGCAAAACCGGAGTTAAAAAAAATGGCATGGATGAGCCTTTTATTTAACAGCAATGGCATACATGAGCCAAACTTTTAACGGATGACATAAATGAGTCTTTTCTAAAAGTTCGATGGCATATTTGAGCATTTTCTTTCTATAAAACATATATTTAGAATAAGTAGGTATTACAAAGTTTTATATTAAGATACAATTTTCCTTGCTCTCATACTACATATCAAGACACAAATAAAGTGGCAAAGAATCTCTCTGTGAGCTTGCCTAAATGTTAAATTGTTTTGAAAAGATTCGGTATATCTTTGTTCAAATTTTATATTTGCATTAAAAGTGACTAAATGTTGAGTTGTTTTTGGAAACCCAGCTACTTAACATTCATTAATGATCTCTTTAAAATAAATATAACTTTATCTATGTATGTAAAACAAGTTGCTAGAAAGAAGTTGAGGCGAAATAAATGTGAAGAGTTTATGTTATATACATTGTTTGAAATAAATGTTTACGCTGATCATTAAAATAACAGCTATGGACTTGTCGTGTCCATTCTGCTTAACGTAGCACACACCTATTTGTTGTGGATCTATTGGCTGGGTTCTTGAATTTCACTAGGTTGTGTGCTAAAACATTTATTTGAATAGTCACTAGGTTGTGTGCTAAAATATGTATTAGGTGTCAATCATCACAAAATTGAAATACTTAGATCTAGTCTTGTGAGTTAACTTTCTTGCACAAATTATTATACATATACTGCAAAGATTGATCTTCTTGAGCTAGGAATCTTGTCGTCTAGATGATACAAAAGAAACCCAAGTAAAATCAAGTTTCCTTTTATAAATATAAATTCGGTGGACTGAAACCTAAAATATTTAATACCACCACCCAAAGAAATCCACAATAAGATTACTGATTTCAATTTTTTTGAGATTAACTTAGATATGGTATTTCTCCACGTCGTCTATTTGAACAAACGACAACTTCAGTTCGTTGAATGGTCATGAACTTTTCAATGAAATAAAAAATCAATCAAAAAATCAATGAACTAAAGTTGTTGTTTGTTCAAACAGGCGGTGTGAAGAAGTACCAGATCTATGTTAACATCAAAAAAATTGAAATCAATTATCTTTTTGTGGATTTGTGTTTGGGTGGTGATATTAAATCTTTTGAATTTCAATCCACCAAATTTAGACTTATAAAAGGAAAAATTATTTTACCTGAGGATTTCTTCGTATCATCCAAACTATAAGATTCATAGTTCAAGAAGATTGATCTTCGCGGCATATGTACAATAATTTGTGCAAGAAAGTTAGCTCACAAGACAAGATCTAAGTATTTCAATTTTGTGATGATTTGACATATAATACATGTTTTAGCATACAACCTGGTGACTATTCAAATACGTGTTTTGGCATACCATTACCTAGTGACAATTCAAGCATCCAACCAATAGATCCATAGCAAATAGGCTTGCACTACATTAAGCAGAATGGACACGACAACTCTGATAGTTGTTATTTAAATGACATGTTTCAGCAATTATTTCAAAAAATGTATATAGCATAAACTCTTACATTTTTTAAGACCCCAACTTCTATCTAGCCACTAATTTTACCAGCATAGCTAAACTTATATTTATTTTAAAGATATCATCAATCAATGTCAAGTAGAAATGTTTCAGAACAATTCAATATTTAGTCACTTTTAATGCAAATATAAAATTTAAACAAAGATACACCAAATTTTTCAAAACAATTCAACATTTAGGCAAGCTCACAACAAGACTCTTTTCTATTTTATTTGTGTCTTGATATGTAGTATGAGAACAAAGAAAAAATGTTGGTAACTCAAACAAAATATGTTGGAACTCAAGAAAAAGCATAAACCTTGAATATTGAAACAATTAGTAGATATGTAAACAAACATAAATGATGACACACTAGAGTAATACTTATGAAACGGAATTATGCAGTCTTGATTTCCTAGCATCTAAAAGAATTGAAATCTAAAATATTTATGAACTTTGCGATATTGCGGTATTGGCATTGGGGAAAGATAAAAGCCGCACAAAAAGAAAGAACAAAATAAACCCGAATAGAAATATAATATAGATGAGATTTGATCAAGGATATGTTGCTTCAAGCAAAGATTTATTTGAGATTTAAAGTTTATGATTTATATAATAATTGGGTTGCCAATCACATATTTATTGAATTTCTTAATAGAAATGCAAGGTCTGCACAAAAATAATTGGTTTCGTGTTAACACATAAACAATGTTCTAGATCCGAAGGTCCTGAAATTGCCTCCTTATAAGTCACAACTCTCAAGAGTCAAATGAAAAACTTCAAAGGCAAAATCATACAACATATCCAACTTTAAGTAAATTTTAATTTGTTGCATTTAACCTACAAATTCATGGACAAGCAACTGGGGAATCTGATAAACATAATTTTCAAAAGGAGCTTTCATGAAATGTAATTCCAAAGGGATAAGAAAGTTGCTCCATTTTCTAACATAGTAAAAGCAACACAGGCCATAGCACAAAGATCATAGGATATGTTGATTCTCGAGTGGTTTATTCCATCTACTCTCAGTATCTCAATTTATGTGGCATTACTTGACTTGACACAAATTTAAGAAAGCAAAAATGGCATTTGAAATTTATGATATATAACACTCCTTGACAATTTGTGGTGGCAACAAATAATATCATTATTAAGGGTAAAAGCAGAATTTTAAAAGTTAAGTTATTTCCAAATATAGAAAATTGACATTCTTCTTGGGATGAAATAAAAATTAAATGTGTCACATAAATTGGGACAAATAAATTAATAAACTGAGAAGGAATGCACTATAAAAGCTAGGAACGAGTCTATAGTGAAGAACTAGAAGCACATAAATGAGAAAAAAAATTGATGAAT
>JAJOOR010026799.1:0-11242 GCA_036250505.1 Solanum acaule
AGCTTAGCCTAGCGTAGCTGTTTCCATTTTTTGTATTACATGTGAAGAGGTGTTGGCCTTATGTCCCACTCTCTTGTAATTATTATATCATTAATAAGCAAGACATGTTTTGAAAGAGAAAGTTGGTATTTGCTTATCATAGTACCAGAATATTTCCCCAAAATACTGAGTTGTTTGGTTTGATTAATAATTTGTTTTTGATTCCATAGAAATTGAGTCTGAACTCACACAGATTCTAACATTTCGTATCACTGATTTGATCCTTATGACTTGTGAGTTGTAGCTATGGAAGAAGGAACTAGATCTAGAGTGGTTGATGAAAGGCTTGCAAGGTATGATGAAGTACTTGATGAGCTCTTGCAGAATCAATAAGCAGTTTATAGTACACCAATCGGGATTTAGGGTACGCTTGAGTTGATACTTGATAGGTTGAATAATCTTGAAAGGGTACCTCCTCGAGATGCAGGTGACCAGCAACAAGGAGATGGCATCCTTTTCTATTCCAGCTCGGCATAATCGACAGAACAGGCTCTAGATGGTGCCCATTACTCCTCCTAAGTTATGGCTTCGAAAATGTGAGAGATATTTTAGCCTGTATAGAACGGCTGAGAACGAAAAAGTAGAGTTTGATGCTCTTTACTTGAATGGTTTAGATAAGGAATGGTATCATTCATTAGGAGTAGGGGTGTTTGACTTGGTCCGTATTCATAGAGGATCTATGTGATAGATTTGGTGTGGAACACTTAGATAATATAGTGGAGGAGTTTAATAGGCTTGAACAGACTGAATTTTGGATATGTTTCTGGACATATTTGAAGATCTTAAAACTCAAATGTTGGTAAGAAATCCAACTCTTGTTGAGTCTTATTTTGTTTCCGATTTTATTGGGGGATTAAAAGAAGAGATAAAGTTTGTTGTAAAGATGTTTAAGCTCACCTCTCTTAGGTTTGACATTGAGTAAGAAAGAATGCACGAGAATGCTTAAGAAGAATGAAAACACCTTCAACCCTATTGGAAATGCAGATGTTGTTAAGAGGACTAGTATGATGGCAATTAGGCCTACTACTTACAGGTTGAGCCTTGAGGTTTATGAATACATGAAGAACAATCACTTGTGTTTTAGATGTGGTGATCAATATGGACTTGGTCATCAATGCAAGAGGAAACAACTAAACTGTCTAATAGGAGAACTTGAACCTAATGAGGTAGTATTAGAAGCTAATGCAGAAGTTTAAGATATCGCTCACAATATAATAATTAAAGGTGAGATAGAACAAGAGATGAAATAAGTTGGGTGTCTAAGTGCACTCTCAGGCAACCATATGGGGGTAAACACTATTTTGGTTAAAGGAACCGTGAAGAATAGGCATCTGGCATACTCATAGACTTTGTAATCACATACAACTTCATTGATAAGAGTGTTGTTAAAGAGACTGGTCACAAAGTGAGCTGTTGTCCTCCTGTAAGAGTGACAGAGTCGGATAGAAATTATGTCATGTGCACTTCACATTGCCAAGGGTTTTCTTAGAAGATGCAGGACAGACCCCACTTTATTCCTTTGGGAGGATGTGACATAGTATTTTCTAATGATTACCTTACCAACTCACAATAATTAATAAGAGAAGAATAATCAAATATGGATTGTATTAAAAATCTAAACTTTTTGAACTCTCCTTAAAAAAACATTATGAATAATATATTTGAAATCTCAATTTCTTTTGAGACATAATTGAGTTTTAGAAATCCATAAAAATTCAGTTTGGTCTATGATAAAGAAAAGAAAAATTTGATTCTTCAATCAGTACAGAGTAAATACAGAGGCATTTCTGCTGGATCAAGCTCCCAGAAACCTCGCAAGCTACCACCTCTCTCTTCTGTTAGGCGAAAAGTAGGAATTTGATGGGAGAACCGGATATGGTCCGATACATATAATTTCACTACTTTGTCAGCCTCTTTTCTTCCACTGGAGCCATGTAGACAGACTTGAAGCCTTTTACAAACGCTAAGAATTTCACATCTACATAATCATCGGAAGCATCCACTATTTCAACAATCTCGTATTCAAAATATTATAGATTATTACCTTTCATCAGTTGAGCACTCCAATTTTTGTATACTGCCAAAACTTCACCTGTTCTAGGGAAAATCTTGTATACACCCGTCTTCAAAGGTTTTGCAGCTACTACATGTGAAAAGTTGTTGATTACAGTATATTTTTTTAGCTTACTATTTCAATACTTAAACAGTCCACAACCAATTGGCATTGTTTTATCATGCCACCGTATTGTACTTTTAGGGAGTGGACACGCATAAAACCATGCCACATGCAACACAAACTCAGGGAGAAGATCTATCTTCTTTATCTGCCCATAGTACCGAGGGAAGGAATCTTCATCTTGTATATCGCCCAATATTGACCAATTTGAAACTTCTCCGGTGATCTCTCATCAGCAAATTTGTAAAACTCAGGTTTAGGAGAATTCACAAAGTCCATGAAATTAGTTGTCGCTCTTTGGTATATGGATGAAGCAGAAATGCCTAAATGTTAAGTAGGTTTGGAGGCAGGGTCTAGTTCAAAGGATCCTTCAGGAACATCATCTTTCTCCATCATCTCTTCAGCAATGCCTCTAGACTTGGTGGCCTCTTCTTTGTTGCAGTGCATCACTAGTCTAGAATGAAAAAAGATCAATCATTCATCATAAAGATAAAAAACTTATACAAAAATCAAACCTCAAACCATAAGAATAAAGAACCCCACAAAAAAAAGAGATAAATGATCACTGTTTGATTGATGAAAAAAAAGAACTTGACTTTGGTTTCTATACAAAAAAAATACAGCGAGTTGACGAAGAAACTTACAGTGAAGCTGATAACTTGGGTTGTTTGAGAATGCAAATGAAAGAGGATTGGAAGCAAAGGGAGAGTGACGAAATTTGTATATATAGAAAAATTGTCAAGATTATAGTAATACAATATGTCTTGATGAGTAGGATCCAGGAGGATTAGTAATTTCTCTGAATTGTTTACAACATTTTACTTGATTTAATTTGATGAGTAGGAGGTACGAGGATAAATTTTAAGCTTTATTTGGTTTAATTTGATGAGTACGATTCAAAAGGAAAAATTTCAAATTTTAGTTCTTGTGATACTTTCTTAAGCATTTAACTTGATGAGTAGGAGCTAAGAAAGTAAAATTGAAATATTATTTCATTTTCTTTGATGAGTAGAAGTCAATAATGTAAATTTTGAAATTTTAATTTTAGTGATATTTTCCCAAATATTTAATTTGATGAGAAGGAGCTAGGACCTCGGGGAGTAAATTTTGAATTTTATTTTATTTAATTTGATGAGTAGGAACAAAAATGGTAATTTGAGGGGAATAATTTCCTTACAGACATACTTTTCATTCAGTGGGCTTGATTTCTTCTTTGATAAAAATATTTCATATATTATTTCTAATCTATTTCTGATTCTATTTTCTCTACTGATTTAATTTTCTAGTTTGGAAAATACTTTTAAACTTTGTTGTTTCTTACCAAGTTCTTTAGAGTTTTTACACTAAGTATCTTAAGGAAATTAATATATTGCTGGTATATTTTGTATTCTACTAATTGAGAAAAACTGATCATGGAAGTACAATATTACTGCACTACTTTTTTAGAATTTGGTGCCCTGTTTAGCAAGGTCGAAGTGATAATGTACCAGAAGAATTGGTGGTATTCTAGTTATAGATTACACCAGGTAACCTTTTTTATTATGTATATATGGAGGAAAATAGTTTCTAAAAGTTTACATGATAAATATCGTATGTCTTTGGAAAAGATCTGCAATCCATATGTTTTTTAAATGAATTTTTCTTAGCAAATAGTGTTGTCTTTAAAATTCTTTAGTTTGCAGAATAAGATATGCATATTTTGGTTTGATAAGACACTATGTCAAAATGTTTTAGTTGGAAGGATATTTGAAAAGAAAAGCATATCTATGTGGTAATCTAAGAACTCCTATACTACCTCTTGAATATAGCCTCTTAATAAGCTATAAATTCTTTTACCTTTTTGCTCTATAACTATTCAATTGCTCCCCAAAGGAGTGGTGGTGTTGAAATTTACGCATCTACATTAATGTTTAGTCTTCCATAATTGTCTCTTCATTTTTCAAGAAGTCCTTTAGGAGTTTGTAATACATGCATCTAGTTAATTGTGATACATGCATCTAGTTATTTGTGCAAGATCTTTGGTTTTACACTTTACAACTATAAATAGAGATGTAATTGATGATTCTAATCATCTCAAGTGGCCTTAAGTCTCCTAAATAAAACTTGAGCATTCTCTAAAGATATATCCTCCTTCTATATTTCCTACAAATTGGTATCAGAGCATGTTTTCATTCTTAATCTGGGGTTAGGTGAAGAAAAAATATATGACATCCAAAACAAATGAAGGTGTTGATTCTTCAGTTATTCTTACTCCATTTTTTTATGGAGTTGATTTTGAATATTGGAAGATAAGAATGAGAGCACATTTGAAAGCTGAAGGTTTGTGAACTATTGTTGCAAATGGCTTTGAAGAGCCAGAAAATGATGGTGAACTTACAGCAGCAGAGATGAAAAATCTTGAGGCTAAATATTGTCAAGATGCAAAAGCCTTGAGCAAAATCCAGATGGGAGTCTTAGGAGCATATTTTGCAAAAAGTAAAATTCTGAGACTGCAACACAAGCTTGGGAGTCTTTGGAAATTGAGGTGTATGGTGACGAAAAGGTACACACTATAAAACTTCAAACTCTTAGAAGAGAGTTTCAAAATTTGAAGATGATAGAATCTAAAAAAATAGATGAATATTGCACAAGAGTCATGAATATTGTAAATGAAATGAGAAATCACTGTGACACAATTTCTGACCAATAAGTTGTGGAAAAGATTCTAATTAGTGTCACAGAGAAATATGAGTATATTGTTGCTATCAGTGAGGAAGCGAAAGATCTTTCTAAACTTCCCATCAAAGAGCTAGTTGGATCATTTCGTGCAAACGAGAATCAAAGATTTTTCGTGAAGATCAACCCAAAGAGACGGCTTTCCAATCTAGAACCAATGAGAATTCTCAAAATTTCTCAAAAAATCAACAAAAGAAGAATTACAATAAAAAAGAAGAAGCAGGATTGTGATTATTCTTCTAAGAAGGTTGAAGAAAAAGGTGAGAAAAGTAGTAGTCGTGTTTGTACAATTTGCAAAAGGACTAATCACAATGCAGAAAATGTTGGCACAAAGGCAAGTCCCAAGGTAATTTTTGTAAAAAGTTTTGCCACATTGAGAAGGATTGCTGGCACAGGCAACGGGAACAAGCAATTTTTTGTGAAAAACAAGAGGAAGAAAGGGAAGAAAACCTTTTCTTTGCTTCTCAATCTGATGCTTCAGCAAAAAGTAATGAATGATATGTAGAAAGCGGTTGTAGCAATGACATGATTGGAGATGAAAATACTTTATTCTCAATTAATAGTAGCATCACTACTAAAGTGAGAATGGGGAATGGAGCCTTAGTTGATGCAAAAGGTAAAGGTACCATTTCGATCAACATAAAAGGGAGCGGTAAGCAAATTCATGATGTTCTTTATGTTCCTGACTTGGAAATTTTTTTGCTTAATATTGGTCAACTCATCAAAAATGGTTATTCTCTTGTGTTTAGAGATAATTATTTTAAGATTTATGATAAAAATTGAACCAAATGACGTCATTTTTGAAGTATAGATGATAAAATGAAATTTTTCTTTACAATTTCATTACAAAACATTCAAAAATGAAGTCGTAGATGATTCATGGGTTTGGAACAAAAGATTTTGTCACTTGAATTTTCATAGTTTGAAGCTTCTCAAGCAAAAAGACATGGTGCAAGGCCTTCCTGAGATACACACTAAGCTGGATCCATGTGAAAGTTGTATAATGGGAAAGCAACATAGAAAGTCTTTTCCAAAAGGGACGTCTTGGAGAGCAAGTGTACTTTTGGAACTAATCCATACTGACATTTGCGGACCAATGAAGACTCCATCTCTTGGAAGTCAAAGGTACTTTCTAATCTTTATTGATGACTTTTCAAGAATGACTTGGGTTTATTTCTTGAAAGAAAAGTCAGAAGCATTTGCTACATTCAAAATTTAAGGCCCTTGTTGAGAAGAAAAAAAGGTTGCAGCATCAAAACCATTCGTAGTGATAGATGAGGTGCATACACAAGTCGAGAATTTGAAGAATACTGCAAAAATGAAGGCATTCAGAAGCAACTTACAGCAAGGTACACTCCTCAACAAAATGGTGTATCTGAAAGAAGAAATAGAACAATTGTTGAAATGGCCAGAACTATGATGAATGAGAAAGGGCTACCAAAATATTTTTGGGTAGAAGAAGTACATACAGCGGTGCAAATCCTCAACACGTGCCCGACAAAGGCATTGAAGGATAAGACACCAGTTCAAGCTTAGAGTGGAATGAAACCTTCTGTAAGTCATTTTACAATTTTCGGGTGTATTTGTTATGCTCATATTCCTGCTGAGAAAAGGACAAAATTGGATGAAAAAAAGTCAAAAATGTATATTTCTTGGTTATAGTGATGTGAGAAAAGGCTATAGGCTTTTCGATGTCAAAACTAACAAACTTGTTGTTAGTAGAGATGTCATTTTTTATGAAAAAACAGCATGGAATTGGAAGGATAAAAGGATATAGAATACTTCTATCATATCTTTAAATGTGTCAAATCAAGATGAGGATGAGGAAGAGGAAGCTGTCCCTCAAGGGGGAGAAATTCGAGATTCAGATGATGAAGAACCGCCTCCAAGAGGAACAAAAATGTTGAGTGACATTTATCGGAGATGTAACTTTGTCGGTGTTGAGCCAGAAAATTATGAGGAGGCAATAAATCATGATATTTGGAAGAAATCCATCGCAAAAGAAATTCAGATGATTGAAAAAATAATACTTGGAAGCTTGTGGCTATACCCAAAGAAAGAGAAGATGTAAGTCTAAAATGGATTTACAAAATCAAACTCAATCTGGAAGGAGATATCCAAAAGCACAAATCAAGGTTGGTTGCTAGAGGCTTCACACAAAAAACGAGGTATTGATATTTATGAAGCTTTCTCTCTAATTGCTCATCTTGAGTTAGAACCGTAGTTGTTGTTGCTGCACAAAAGAAATGGAAGATATTTCAACTTGATGTTAAATCTATATTTCCTAATGAAAAACTTGATGAACAGACTTATGTTGAGCAACCTCAAGGATTTTTTGTTCAAGGGGCAGAAGAGAAGGTGTACAGGGTATAAAAAAGCTCTTTATGGGCTGAAGCAAGCTCCAAGAGCCTGGTACAATGAAATTGATACATACTTTCTGAAAAATAATTTTCAGAGAAGTAAAAGCGAAGCCACTTTGTATGTGAAGAAAGAGCATGGCAGCATTATCATTGTTTGTCTCAATGTGGATGATCTGCTCTTTACAGGGAATGATGTGAAGATGATACAAAAATTCAAGCAATACATGATGCAAGCCTATGAAATGAGTGATCTTGGGTTGCTAAATTATTTCTTGGGCATCGAAGTTTCTCAAGTGAAACAAGGAATTTTTATTTCTCAAAAGAAGTATACTAAAAGTATTCTTCAAAAATTCAAAATGATGGGTTGTAGGTCTGTGCCCATACCATTAGCAGCAAATGAGAAGTTCAAAAAAGATGATGGAGAAAAGAAAGCTAATAGCTCACTTTATAGGAGCATGATTGGAAGCCTGCTATATCTTACTTCAACAAGACCTGACATTATGTTTGCTGCTAGTTTATTATCCAGATTCATGCAAGAACCAAACCAAGTGCATTTTGGAGCAGCAAAGCGTGTTCTACGCTACTTGCAAAGAACAATGGATTATGGGATAATGTACAAATTTGGTGGAGATTTGAACTTAATTGGTTATTCTAATAGTGATTGGGCTAGAACTATAGATGACATGAAGAGTACTTCTGGTTATGCTTTCTTATTTGGATGCAAGTAGTTGTTTTTGGTTATCAAATAAACAAAGTGTTGTTGCTCAATCCACTGCCGAAGCAGAATGTGTCTCAGAAGCTAAGGCTACTTTTCAAGTTATTTGGCTTAGGAGAATATTTGTAGACGTTGGTGAAAAACAAAAAAAGAGGGACTGTTCTGTATTGTGATGACAAATCAGCAATTGCAATTGCCAAGAATCCAGTCAACCATGAAAGATCAAAGCATATTTCCATCAAGTATCATTTTATCCGAGAAGCACAAGAGAAAGGCGAAATTCAATTGCATTATTGCCATACAGGAGAACAACTTGTTGACATCTTCAGCAAAGCACTTCCTAGAGAAATTTTTTGCTATCTTCAAGAAAGCATTGGAGTTGTCAAGCAAATGCATTAAGGGGGAGTGTTGGAATTAATGCATCCACATTAATGTTTAGTCTTCCAAAATTGTCTCTTAGTTTTTCAAGAAGTCCTTTAGGAGTTTGTAATGCATGTATCTAGTTAATTGTTATACATGTATCTAGTTATTTGTGCAGGACCTTTGGTTTTACACTTTACTACTACAAATAGAGATGTAATTGATGATTCTAATCATCTCAAGGAGCCTTAAGTATCCTATATAAAACTTGAGCATTCTCTAAAGATATATTCTCCTTCTATATTTCCTACAGGTGGAACTTCGTTAACCCTTTATCGTCCACCATGCTACCACCTACCCTCCATTTCCTTATGTGTAATTAAATATGAAATATGGACCATCTACCCATAACTTTTCATGAGCTGGAATAAAAGAAGAATTATGTGGTATTGGGGGTTCGTAATCGAATTCAAGGGAGTAGGAAATAAACAACTAACTTGGCTTCTATGGCTGATATTGGTTTTAGATTAATGAACTGTTAGGGACATGATCGTACATCAGAAGAGTTGTTGTTGTAATGTTGTTATAACCGCATCTGACAGGACAGAGAAGAGCATGATTTCATTGGTAACTTCATCACCTCTTCCTCTGATTCTCTCTCCCTTCTTTCTCTTCTTCTTCTCCAACTCTCACTAATTCTATTCTCCCCTTCTTTCTTGCTACAAGTTCCATTTCTACATGGGAGCTTAATAGTGTATTAGTCCAATTTATTTCTATTAGTTGTAGTGGTCGCTATTTATCTTAATATAAGAAAATGTCCCAAAAGTGTCTAGTCATTTAGGTCAGTTTTTCCTTGTAATAGTTGTTATTTGCTATTAGACGTGCCGTGGAAGGACCATCTGGCGAGGCCATGAGGTGGTGCGTGGGCATCAATCGCCCAAAATAAGCAGAAACCCGACAGTTATATTTAAGTTATTAGAAGTGTAGTACGGAGAGAATTTGGCTTCTTTTATAAGCTAAAATGCTAAGGTACCTGTGAACCACCCCAAGGAAAGAATTGAATCAAAACTAGACTTTGCTTTTACAATCACTGCTCCATAGTAGCCAGATCCTAGGACATCAAAATTTGAATACCAAAATGTCAAAGCACGAATCATGAATCACAATTGTATGCATGTTGTAATCTTCAAATCGAGTGATTACTAGCTGAGGAGTGTCGATACATGATTATTGGAAAGTTCGTTTGAACAAGGCCTAACATAGAAGTTTAAGTAGCAAAAGTTGACAAAATTTCTACTGCCAAAGTGATAAGTTCAGAGGTTAATCCTACCAATGTTAATGTGACAAAGGGTGATCCTTTGTCACCCCCTTTATTTATTATTGGTGTTGAGGACCTTCCATGACATTGTCTTGTGTAGAAATTTATTTGATAGTTTTTAATATGAACTTTTGTAGGATTTGCAAAATATTGTTGTAAAGATTTTTCTTCCTTCACAACATCACATATCACACAGGTTTCAAAATATGGTTTTATTCTCACACACCAAATTTGATAGTTTTCGCCCGTAAAAGTTTTTGGGGCATTCAAAGAGAGATTGTTGTTTGCCATTATTTTTGGTTAAAAATTGGATTAGATCAAAAAAGCACAGGTTGAACATAGTAGCCCTGACGGGTTAAAATGGATAGCCCTTGCGGGTTAAAAGTAGTATGGTAGTTCTTTGGAAGATTTCACAGATTCCATAAGATCAATAAAGCTTTGGATACCACTATTGGTGTTTTAAAAAAAATGGGCCTGCACAAAAGGATTGCTGTCTCTCAATAGATTTAAATGACTTTCAATAGCTTTCAATTTATTTCATTAATTTTCTTAAGCATTGAGGGGCTTTATATAGCAATCAAAAAACATAACTTGCATAAGTTTAAATTTAAAACAACCTAAAATATCTCAACAATTCAAATAACCTAACTAAAATTCAAAATTCGAATTGAACCCCCCCCCCCCCACCCCCGCATACTATCCTTTATCAAATTGAAGATTATTTCTCCAATTTCTTCTGGGGTCAAGACTCTCTCAGACACATTCTTTTTGATCAACTAGTTTGACAGGTGATTCAAGTGGACATTGGAAATATAGAGGAGAAAGATCATTGCATTTGGACTCCTACTACTGATGGAAATTTTTCTTGCTCTTCTACTTGGGATTTTCTTCGACAGAGACAATAGAAAACTCCCATTTTTAATCAAATTTGGGGAAAAGGAATTCCTTTTAAGATATCTTTCTTCATGTGGAGAATCATTAAAAGGAAACTTCCTATCAATAATATCATTATGATATTTGGTATTCATGTGGATACTAAATGTACTTGTTGCACTATCTCTCAACTGGAGACACTAGACCAAGTGCTCACCACTAGTGATTTAGCGAGGAAAGTT
The DNA here is from genome assembly GCA_036250505.1 of Solanum acaule. Taxonomy (NCBI): domain Eukaryota; kingdom Viridiplantae; phylum Streptophyta; class Magnoliopsida; order Solanales; family Solanaceae; genus Solanum; species Solanum acaule. The sequence continues at coordinate 10,799 of JAJOOR010026799.1, forward strand.
TGGAATCAGATGGCCAGCCCTCTTGGAATAGTTCAAAATTCCAACATTGTCCAGGGTACACACAAGTTGTTGCTCCATCTCATTCCTTGTTTCACCCTCTGGGAAATTTGGAAAGCAAGAAATGAAAAAAAGGTATGATAACAAAAACACATCTCTTTTCAGAATTACTAATCAAATCTTGTTTAATGTACATGCAACTATATCCAAGAAATTCAGTAGAATGGATGCTAATTGGAGACAAAGACTTCACGATCTTTAATTTTCTTGGTATAAGGCCACAAAATCTTAATACTCTAGGAGTTCCTTATAAACTTAATTCACATCAAAATACCTTCCCATATGAAGTAATTATTTTCAATATATCCAATATTAGAAATCATCGAATTTGGAGTCTATATGCATTTAACGAATGGCTTGGTCATATTTTGGATATTTGGAGCATTA